>PVLD010011609.1:17016-64506 GCA_004027595.1 Dinomys branickii
AGGTGAGAGTCCAAGGATATAGATAAACCCAGGAGTACGGTTATTATCACAGGGAAGATAACTGATTGAGTGGTAGGGCAACGGAGATGAGGGAGGAGAAAAAACGAACTGATCAAAAGGGCCATCATCTGTGTAACCTGAGTAACAAAGATGAAGGTAACATTATGTAGGACAGCGTCCAGAGCTAATTCCCTTCTATGTTCTCTATAATTCTGTATTTCCTCGGTCGTTTTTGTATTAGCAGAAATGAAGGTAACTTTATATTATACAGCATCCAGTGCAAATTCCCTACTATCTTATCTATAATTTGGTATTTCCTTTAATGTTTTTGTGTTAACTAATGTGAAGATAACTGTGTAATACAACATCCAGTGCTAATTCCCTACTATATTCTGTATAACTTTGTATTTTCTGTATTGTTTATGGCTTTTCTTGTTCATATGTCTCCATTCTTTTGTCTTTAAAATAAAAAAATAAAAAAAAATAATAGAACGGTGGTATTATCTGTTGCACGATTTGCAGAATAGAGATTTGTGGCCACATTAGGACAGTTGCCACCGCTAGGACACGCTGTCCTCCCTGATGGAAGACAGTAGTGACGGGCAGTGGGGAGGCATACAGGCAGGCTGGTGAATAAATAAGGTTGGGGTGCATGATGTAAGATTATGAAAAGAGACACATCCTGAAAGTAAAGATGATGCTGTAATCTCACACTTTTTTCCATCTCGACTTGCCCTGTGTGTTATGGTTTAGATCTAAAATGTGCCCTGAAAGCTTCACACACTCGGAGCTGGGCCCTTGGAAGGTGACTGGATCAGGATGATGGGCCCGGTGATGAGTCCACGGCTGACTGTGCTGTGAGGAAGTAGCCTCGGTTAGAAGAGGTGTTTCTGAGTCACTTTTCTCACTGCTGGGAAAAATACCTGTCACCCACGCTTAAAGGAAGGGAGTTTCATCTCGGCTCACAGTTTTTGGAGGTTTCAGTCCATAGTGGGCTGGTTCCAGGGCGGAAGTGACGTAGCACAGAGGCCTGGTGGATGAAAAGCCGCTAGAGTCGTGCAAGACAGGAAGCAGAGAGCCAAGGGAGGGAGGAGCCGAGGAAGGTGAGGTGCTCTTCCGGGTCACGCCCACGGTGACGCCTCCAGCCAGGCCCCATCCCCTATGGGCACCCTCCACTGCTGAGCAGGTTAGTGGATGAACCCACCGTGCAGGCACCTCCCTAAAGCCTCTCTTCTGAGCCCAGGAGAGTTCCGGGGACACCCTAGGTCCAGATCATGACAAGGTGTGTCCCAGTAGCATGGCCTTGCAGGGTGTATTTTTCTCCCCATATCGTTCCTTTCTCTCACTGTTCCCTGGGTGCCAGGAGGGCAGCAGCCCTCCTCCGCCATGTCCTCCATGATGCTGCCTCTGCCGTGGAGTCGGCCAACCATGGACTACAACTAAGTCAAAACAACCTCTCCTCCTGTGAGTTACAGGGCTCAGGTGTTTCGTTCCAGCAATTAGGAAGTGGCACAGACACCTGTAGGACCCCTCTGTCCGCTCCAAGAGTTTGCTTTTGTCAGGTTTCAGAGCGGGGAGCCCACGGACACATCCTAAGTTGCTAAAGCAAGAGGAGATTTTAAAGGGAAGCGTATAAAATTACAAAGAAGACAACAGAAAAGTATATGTCAGGCTCGCAAGCCACGCCAGAAGAGTTCCTAGAAGGACGCCCCTGAAGCAAGGGTTTTTAAAACTAAGGAAGAAACTTTGAAACAAAGAGAGCAGACGTATGTCACTGGATATATGTTCTGCAGGATGAACTTATCTCTTAAAAGAACTGAGGGCTTTCTGAGTGGCATGTGGATTCTGAAACACCTCTTTCCTGTGGGAATCATGTTGTGAGATACCTCCAAAATTATGCTATTGAGTATTTGTGATATTTTAGTATCTGCAGACATGGCAGAGTGGTAAACAAGGAAGCCTGGCCCAGCAGGGAGATCCTGTTCAGCCGGACTGACCTACAGATGGGTCTCCACAGCTCCTTTGAGCTCTACACAGCCTTGGAAACACGCACATGTTCTCAGCTCTCACCCTTCCCTCTCCAGTACATTCCCAGGCTCCACATCCAAGGGATCAACCAACCACACACACACACCAAAATAAAACATTAGCAGAAAATCTTGAATGTGTAGAGACGCATTTTTATCATGACTTTCTAAACCAATGCAATGTAACAGCCTTTTGCGTATCATTTACATCGTGGTAGTTACCGTAAGTGAGCTGAGGTCACTTGAAGTAGACAGGCAGATTGTGTGGATTATATGTAATCCTCTCTTCTTTTATCTATTGTATTTGAGCACCCTTGGATTTCAGTGTCAGGAGTTCTAAAACCAATCCCTCCAATGCTGAGGAAGGACTGTAAATTCAAACAATTGTTTGGTGCCCCTTTCACATTGATGAGAAATTCAGATCCAGTCAGAATTGTACTTGGGAACATGGAGCTGCTGAACATGAAACATTTGGATGGAGAACTGGAGTTTACATACACACCTATAGTGATACCTCCGTTCACGGAGAAACTTGTTTGTGGACAGTTTGGTCATTTGTGAACCATGGCCGTCTTTTCCAGAACAGGAGAATGAATTAAATTCCTGAACCAAGGTATCCCTGTGTATTCGCCTATCTAAAATCAACTCTGTAAGGGAGCGAGATCTGAATCTTAACAGGCCGGTGCTGGCTGCTGGCAGGAAACAGGAAGAGAAAGGAAGCAGGGACCAGGTAGGAAAAGGCAGAAGGTGACTGCGGCATGGAGCACAGCGGTCCCCAGGAGGTGGAGAGAGGTGAGCCGGTGTCCAGTAGATCCAGAAGGCAGCAGCGGCATAGCTTCCTGGGGACACAAGGCCTGGAGAAAGGCAGCATTGGAGAAGGCTCTAAGGCACTGGGCCTCCGAAGACAAGGCAGAGCTGAGTGGGTGGGGGCCGGGGGTGCCATTCTGCTCATATCTGACTTGCCAAGGTATGTTTATTTCCTGGGCTGCTGTACACTGGGGAGCTGCCCTGGCAGAAACAGATCCCCTCACCATGCTAGAAGGTGGGAGTCTGCACCACGGTGTGCCAGGACCACACTCCCTCTGAGACTCTAGAGAGCTGCCTCGACCCCTGATGGCGGCCGGCATCCTCCTCATTCTTGGGGCTGTGCAACTCTGGTTACTGCGTCTGTGGGCCCCTGGCACCTGCCTGTGTGTTTCTGTCTTTACGTGTGTTTTCATCTGTGTGCAGATGGGTTGCACTGGATTAGGACCCACCTGTGGACTTCATCTTGTCAGACCATGCCCTTTAGTAGCCCTACTTCCAAATAACGCTCCACTCAGAGGCACAGGGATAGGATTTCAACAAAATATGGCTCTGAAACTTCAGGCAGAGGGGCAGGTAAACCTGGAGGCCAAGGGGCGGATCTTGGCATTTGTCACACCTGGGAGGCAGGTGCAGTTCGACGGGCAATGCAGACAGACCAGGAATGACTCTAAGCCAAGACAGGTTGGAGAGATGAGAAACATCCAGCTGTGAGGCAGAAGTGGGCAAATCAAAGAGAGGTGGGAGGAAAATTAGGATAGTGTGGCCTCCTAGAATCCAAAGTGGACCAAGGGTTAGGAAGCGGAGTCCGACGCTGTTGTTGGGTCAAATAACAGGAGGAGAGAGAGCTGGGCTAGCACAGCTGAGACTGAAGCCGAACCGCTGATCACTGTTGATGAGCCAGTCCTAGAAAAGAGCTTGCCTGTCCTCATTCCTCTGCCTTTATCTTTCCAAACTTGATTTTGAACCTTATGGGGTTCATCTATGAGTTCATGCTTTTTTCTAAAGGCACATCCATTCTCTAAATAGTTGACCCAGTATCTGGACTTGGGATAGATGCTGGGCATAAAAAGGTGAATCCTACATGAAGTATGATCAAAGTATTCAATGAATGTGGAAATTTTAAAAAATTTGTTGCTGTATGGATCACCCTCAAAATCTTTCCCCTTGCTTCAAATCACTTATCCCACCATCCTCGCCACTTTCCGAAGCAGCTCTGGAGGCCTCTTTCCTGAGTGTCTTTGTGAGGTGTGATCAGAAATACAGTGCCTGCTGCTGCCCAGTGCCGTTGAATGGAAAAGCAGCTCCTAAGAGCATGACGCTGCACCCTCATCCACCTTAGTCACCGGATCTGGCACGGTGCTATTTCTGGCTCTGTCCAAAGTCAAAATGACCATGAAAGGGAAATATTTTGAACTGGTTCAGGACATCAAGGCAGCTACAACTCAAACTCACTGTGCAAACATTTTTTCTGTACAAAAATTATACCTCAGTAAAGCCATAAAAGCAACAAAAGTGACCCTTGTGGCAGGTACACTCACATGCTCCACAGGGACAAAGTGACACCAATAGCCAGGAGATCAGGGAGGCTCCTTAGAAGGGGTAGCCTGGCCGGATCAGACTTGGTTTCCCCAGAAAGACTGGCAAAGACAAAAAAGGGTGTTTCCATCAGGGAGGAACTGGGTGAGGGCCCCAGGATGACAGAACTCCTCCTTGTTTGCAAGTACAACTGCTTAAAAGGGAAGCCCGGAGCCAGGGATATAGCTCAGTGGCACAGGGCCTGCCTGGCAAGCGTGAGGTCCTGACTTTGATTCCCAGTACCAGAAAAAAAAAGAGAAGCCCCATTACTTTGCAGAGTTGTTTCTTAAGGCTCAGCATGTTTTGCCAACTCATACATTGTTCTTGGTAGTTTGTTTAAACTATTCAAGACCCGGGCGTGGTGGTGCACACCTATAATGCCAGCCCTGGGGAGGCAGAGGCAGGAGGATTGTTGCAAGTTCAAGACCAGCCTGGGCTACAAAAGTGACCTACAAAAGTGAGCTCAAGGCCAGCCCGAACTGCCTAGTGAGACCCTGTCTCAAAAAGACCAAAAATAAATAAATAATACTATTCAAGAATATTACTTTATACAAGTAATCCAATGCTTTCTGTTTCTTTCCTCAAACACAAAAGCTACAGATTCTCGTCGACACTGGAAGCAGCAACTTCGCCGTGGCAGGGGCACCTCACTCCTATGTCGACTCCTACTTTGACTCAGAGAGGTGAGTGGAGGTGAAGCAGGCGTGGCCGGGTTTGTGGTCTCGCCCTGGATCGGTACACTTCCGAATGTCCCAGGGCAAAACAGACCAGGGGCTGCCCCGTGTTAGGGGGCTGTGGTTCGCGCACATGTATGTTCGAGTATAGACCTCCACCTGCATGTGCATGGAGAGCACATGGATGCATGCATGTAGATGTGGGTGCACACGCACGTGTGTGTGTTTGTCTGGAGAATCCATCGCAGCACTGTGCTAAGAGCCTTGGTGTGTTCACGTGAGAGGGGCATCGAAACATTTCCAGAGAGGCGCAAGTTTTGTGGCTAGCCGAGTTTCTAGGAGCGTGTGGTCCTGTGACGTTTACTGCAGCCTCTCTGGGCCTCACAGGGGCATCCTGTGGGAGCCTGAGGTGGCCTTGCAGACATGCTGCGGCGTGGAACCCACCTTTGCACATGCAGGGGGTGCCGGGGGTGGCCCCCAGAACCGCCTCTGTGGAGAGAAAGCAGGAACTCACGCGGAACAGCGCTGAGGACGGAACAGGGGCACTAGAGGTGAGGGCTCCACCCTGTGGACGGTGGGGTGAGATGGTAAGCAAGACCGCAGCCCGCCAGAGGCCACTGGGATACAGGGAGGTTGGCCACATCAGGCCCTGGACTCCCATGTCCCGGGAGAACTAAGTGAGGTACAGGGAGAATTCCAGCAGTTCCTGTCACCTTTCAGGCCTGAAGGAATTACACACACACACACACACACACACACACACCCGTGTAGGAGTCTGAAGCTATGCTAAAGCTGTGCACACACATCTGTGTTGTTGTAACTGAAATTTAAACTTAGGCAGAGCCAGTAAGCTGGCCTGCGATGGTCTATTTTTGAGGTCACGAGCTGTTTGGAGACTGTGGGCTTTCCTACTGTAAATCCTTCTCATTTCTGCCCTCCCCCACTTTCCTGAGCCACGGCCTCTTGTTCCAGAAGCTGAGGGCAGCTTTAACGAGGAAAAGGAGGGAGAAGTGAAAACTGGGAGGCTTCTGAAGGTGCTGGGCAAGTGAACAAAGAGGGCTGTCCAGTGGTGTGGGAAAGAAGGACCGAGGAAACCCACCCGTACCTCCCACCCGCCCGCACTGTGTCCTGGCTCCACTTGATGGCACATGACATGGCCTTCTATACTCAACAGCTGCTTTCTGGGCCGGGGGTGTGGCCATCAGTGGCAGACATGGCCTCACAGGGCGACAGGTCCCTGTGGGTGACTCGTCCCTCCTGGAATTTAGAGTGTGGTATATGAGTTCTTATACTAATAAGGGTTGACCATTGATACCCCAGGATGCAACAGCTGGCCAGCCATCACCTGGGGACCGAGAAGACCAGTGTGTACCTGAAGTTGCTGCCATCACAGCTCACATGCATGTGGAAGTGGGTGGTGCTTCTCTCTGTGGGGTGTGAAAGTGGCCACTTTATAGTGGCCTACGTGCCCCTCCCCACGGCGACTGGGGTTCTGCCCAGCCCTTCCCCTGATGCAGCCCCCCAACTCCCATTGCCTGCTCTGGGTGGCCCCACTATGGAACAGGGTATCAAAATGGTCCAAGCCTGTCATTTTCATCTGTGTAGTCTAGGAAGTCAAGGTTGCCAAGATCCTGCTCATGTTCCAACTGCTAGACCAGCAGTTCCCCAACTTGCCACCCCACACCCTCTCTTTATGACAACTGCTTTGTGAGGTGCTGAAATGAGATCAAACATCATACAACTCACCTGCATACATAATTCTGTGTCCCGATGTAGTACAGCTGGGACATCCCTAACTAGAAAATCTGAAATGCTCCCAGATCCAAAGTTTTTGAGCACCAAATGCAGCAAGAGGAAAATTCCACCCCTCCTCTTCACAGGTCATACCAAAGCACAGTGCACTTAAAAATACTCTAAAGAGTTAGCATCAGGCTATGTGTGTGAGGTGTGTCTGAAATGTAAGTAAATTCCATGTCCCAGCTCCCTGGGTGTCCCATCACACATACACAAATATCCCCAAATCCAAAAAGATCCAACATCTGAAACACTTCTGTCCCAAGCATTTTGAATAAAGGATCATGAGCCCTGTATAGAGGAAGAAATGGAAGTAATGTATAGTAAGATTACCAGTACCTCAGTACATGAAGTATGGTGGATTGACAACTGGTGGGCAACTTGTAACACCCAGCTGAACTGAATCAGTATGGTGTTGGGTGTGGGAGGCCCGCCTGGAGATTATTGAGGAAGCATACGAAGCAGAACTGAAGAGGAAGAAGTTTAGAGGCTGTTGGGAGCTGGTGCAAGCTGTGAGGAAACTGCTGATTCTCTTGGGCTATTCTGCTGGAAGAGCTTGTCATGCTGGCTTTCCTGATGAACTTGGCTGTTCTCTTTATTAAAGGACCTTGGGACCTTACTGTCGCTAAGAATGGCTTTGGTTCACTTTGGGGGAGCTCTGGTCCTCACTTTGAGTATCGCTTCCTGACTCCAGAGGGGAGGATGGTGCACTGCTCAGTCTCCTGGAGAAGCTTGTCACGTTGGCTTTCCTGATGGAACTAGGCTGTTCTCATCATCAGAGGAGCTCGGGACCTCACTCTTGCTGAGGATGGCTGTGGTACTTTTGCGGGGAGGTACTTTCTGAAGTACTTTTAGGTGTGTCTGGGTGGTTGTGGAGGCATAGTTTTGGGGTCTATGTCATGTCTCTCACCTCTTCCTCTTTGGCACTGTTTTTTTCTGGTTCTTACTTTAAGCTCAGTTTCCTGGCTCCAGTCCAGCCTGCTAGGACAGATCCTTCATCCCACTGGCACAGACTTTCTAGCTTCCACCACTGACTTCTGGGCCTTCCCAGCGCACATCTGTGAAACAGGCCTGCATGAGACATTGTCATGGGCTCTACACCTCCAGGTGGATTTGTGGGAGGCATTGTTATAGGCTCTAGGCTTTTGTCTAGACTCATGCAGGATATTGCCATGGGATCAAGCCCTTAGCTGGGTTCTTTGGTCTTTAATGTGTGGACAGATTTGCTGCACATTTTTGTATATAACTTATTGGATGACTATTATAAAACAACTTATAATTAAGTGTCCTGTATTGTATTGTTCCCCTTGTAAAACCCCAAACTACAACACTAAGCAACCTGGTTGGGCCACTGTGGTGGTTAGGGTGCAATGTCAACTCAGTTGGCTTTAAAATCCACTTAAGGATTGGTGGGACAAAGTTGTAGGTGTGTCTGGGTGGTTGTGGAGGCATAGTTCCGGGGTCCATGTCTGGTCGCTCACATTTTCCTCTTTGGCACTGTTTGCTCTGCTCTGCTGCCACGACCTGAACAGTGTTGCTCCACCATACCCACCCGCCGTGATGGTTCTGTGTTGGAGCAGCTGCCCATGGACCGGGTCTCCTGAAACCATGAGCCACATTAAACCTCTCCTTGTCTGAGTTGTGGGTGCTGGGTATTGAGGAAGCTGACTGATACACTCACACTCAGAAACCGGGAAGGAAGGGGCTGGGTGTATACAGGCATCACTGTGAGCACACAACACCAGTGTGGACTGGTAAAGGCTGATGGTGTTAGACTCAGACACCCAGAGCAGCTTGGGTTGCTGATAGTTTTCTGAAGTGGTGACTTCAGGGGCCTCCATGGTTCACTGGATGGCCAAGCCTCCTCCCTGCTAATCTCAGAACAGAGTTAAATCACTGTACTGGCTTTTTGACCACTGCAGTATCCCATCCCTCTTTGTGAATAAATAAAAAGAGAAATAACAGAGCCCACGCCTGACTGGGGAAAACTCTGGACTTCCCTCCAGATCAGCCCACCTCCCCTTTCTCCTTGCTATTTCCCGAGCAAGTACTGCAGGAGTTTATTTCGTGCATATGAACCAACACCCACATCCAGGCCCCTGACCCTACAGCCGCCTTCTCTCCCAAGAGCCATTCTTCAACAAGGCCATGAGCCTTCTTCTTAGCCCAAGCAGGTAGGAGCCACCATGTTCCTGAGTTGTACAATTCTGATCCGCTGCAGTAAAAATACAAATATTCTCTCTCCATGCAAATTATATGGCACTAGTGCACCTGACGCCTTGCCCCGACTTTCACCTTTGCCTGTTTTCAACCATTATATTTTATGGAATCCAAGAGAACACTGAGTTTTTGACAAAGGTGTCTTTCCTGGGACATGACTCCCTGTCCTGTGATGTGTCAGCATTTGCTTCAGCCTCTGATCTTGCTTCATTATAATAAGGTTTCTGGCTGGGCTTGTCAGCTCTGATTCAAGTCCCCAGTCTTGAGACATTTGGGTTTAGTGCTTCCTGAAACATCCTACAGTAATTGGAAGTTTGGCCTGGGGCTGTTTGACAAGCTCCCTTTGATTCATGGAAGGAGGTGTCAGGCCACTATGAGTCATTCGTCCAGCTTGTCTCTGCCCGAGCCCTCTTCATGGTGGCGTACTGTACAGCAGGAGGAACAGCAAGGTCATGTGTTTTTAAAATGCAGTTCTTTTCAGCCAGTAAGATAGAGTCTAGACAGTTGGCCTGATAAGCCGTCGGTCCAGTATGTGCATCCTGGACCTTCTGATCCATTTGGGAAATTAAACATGCATTTCCAGTAACAGCTCCTCACTCTTGGACTCCATCCGGGATGAAGCCCACAGAGAAGGGGTAACGGGGAGCCCATTCATGGCATTTTTGCAGCTGATGCCTAGAAGTAGAACTAGGTCTGGGAGGGGGCTGGTTCTTCAGAGCCTTTGCTGAGAGTCTTAATGTACCACGAGGCTGACACATTGGGCTCACTGAGCCGCCTCTCTGACTCGGGGATCCCATTGCTCTGTTCTGGTGACTCCCAGAATCCTGGCGGAGGCAGAAGGATAGCTGGTCACCCAAGCCAGGCCACAAGCATGCAGGTAGGTTCCAGATGCTTGGGAGTGCTGAGGAGCCCCAGGGGACTCTTAGGCGGGGCCTAGAGACCCAACCTCCCTGGGTGGGCTGGCTCCGAGAACCAAAAGTGAGAACCCGCCCTTCTACCTTCTGCTCTTATGCTTTCTAAAAACAATGGAGAGTTTGAAATAGGAAGAAGAAGGAGGGGGAGGGGGAGGGGGAGGGGCAGGGGGAGGGGGGGAGGAGGAGGAGGAGGAGGAGGAAGAAGAAAGAAGAAGATACTCTATGTCTCCGTTCTCCCCATCAGTCAGTTTTGCTTTTTAATCTTGCCTTCCATGGACTCTCTGATCAGGGCAGCGTCTTCCAGATTTTTTGAAAGCACTCTCCTTGGTGTGAACAGACTTTTTCCTGGCTTTTGACTGATTGCTCTTCTTGAGCACCCGAATGAGAAGCCCACCCGGGATCTCTCTCTCCGTACCCATCATTAATGCACCGAGAAGCTGAGGACCAAAGCACTGTAGCTCTAAGACATAGGCTGTTAGAAAACGAAGTTGAGCCTTTTCTTAAATGCAATGAGGTGGAAGCTGTGTGCCGTAACCTGCAGAGTTGGAGATGCTCCCTGGGTTGCTCCCTTTAGTGAAAGCAATGCGGAGCGCGTACACTCAGGATCACTTTTGTCTCACATTATCTCTGATGGTGTCTCTGCATGAGTGGCCACTGAATGCTGTGGCTATTTAAATTTAAACTGATGAATGTTAAATAAAATAAAAGTCCAGTTCCAGAGTTACACTGACAGTGCCAGTGTGGAACATTGCTGTCACCATGGCGGGTTCCTTTCAAAGACGGTGCTGATCCAGATGGCTGAGGAACCTGACCTTTCAGGAGCCTGATGCCCAAGGCCTTGAAAGCCCCTACCAACCTCCTTAGCAAATCTAAGGGGGATGGGTGCCCCTTCTTATGGGGGCTATCAGATGTTAGGAGGGATGGCACTCAGTCAAAGCCACTCTACTGGAGCATTTTCTAGGGGAAAAGTTGAGTTTTCTAATTTCTCACAGACTGGACAAAGATAGCAAGTTATGATTAGATAATTATAATATCTAATTATATTATAATATAATTAATTATAATAATAGCACCTATTTTCGTTGCATACCTGTTGTGCTCCAAAGCTGTGTCTCAGTGCTTTACTGTATTAACTCCTTTAAGCTACATAATTAACAAGAGGTATAGTAGTATTTTCTCCCCATGTTTCAGTTGAGGAAACTGAGGCACCAGGGATTTAAACAGCTTGGTCCCAGTTACATGGCAGAAAAGCAGTTGAGCCCAGACACCGCAACTCCCCTACCTCTCCTCCTTGCGAAAGGCTCTGACATACCCAGAATGCTCCTTATAAAGGGCCAGCAGCCTGGGCAAGACCTGGAGAGGACATGCTTGCTCAGCACCCAGGCTGGGTCAGTTTCTCATTCCAAGGCCCTTGCTATAGGTTGGAGGAAGTCAAAATAAACCATTTCTTCAAAAGGAACCCATAGCAGCGGAGACAGTTTGAGGAAGATAACTAACATACCAGAACGAGGAGTGGCATACTGGCTGTCTTAGTTACCTTCCATCTCTGGGACAAAATAGCAGGCACCTACAGCTGAAAGGAGCAAAGGTCTATTTTGACTTACAATTTCACTCTGTAATGGTTGATACAGTGTCAAATTGAGGAGTCCAGAAGCTTAAGGAAGTAAGTCAGCAGTCCTACATCCTGGGGTGTAGAGGACATGCCCTTGTGCTCTAGGATGCTGTCCATTGGGTCAACTTGAGACATTTAGAAGTTTAAACAAGTGACTCGGCAGGGGGCCAGGGTCCTCACTTTGTAGACATCCTGAATCTGCAAGAGGAGGGCCTGAGATGTTTTGAGTGCTAGACCCACCACAGGGCAAGTAGCCTGCTTACCATATAAGGCAGGAAAAGCTTCCTGTTCCCCCCTTTTGCTCTTACTGTTTTTGCTGTCTTCTGCCACTTTGAATGGTTGTCCCTGTGCCCTGCCACCCTGCCTTGGAGCCAGCTGATGGACTGAAAACTCCATGAACTGTGAGCTAAATAAACCTTTCCTTCCTTAATTCCGGGTGTCAGGGATTTTGTTTCAGCAACAGGAGAAAAGTAACTAAGACACAGTCCATACTCAGATGGCTTTCAGGCAGGAAGGGTCTGGCGGAGGAGAGAGGCTCACACCACGGTGGACAGAAGCAGAGAGAGCAGGAAGAGCCAAGCAAGGAGATAGGCCGCTCCCCCAGTGACCCGCCTCTTCCGAGCAGACTCCACCTCCTATCAGCAAGTCAGTGACGTCCCCTCTGTGATCTAGTCACCTTCCAAAAGCCCAGCCTGTGAGGCCTTTGGGGCACATTCTTGATCCTAACCACAGCACCAGCCATGGGCCAAATCTGACCTGCTGCCAGTCTTCATAAATAGAGTAGTATTTTGAACACAGCCTCACACGGTCCCTTCTAGATCACCTGTGGCTGCTCCCACATTAGAGCAGCAGAGCTCAGCATTTGTAATGGAGACCTTGCAGTGTGCAGCGCCTAGAATCTTGGGGAGAGGCTCTTCACAGAAAACTGTGCAACCACCCCCCACCAGGTCACATCCTCCCAACACTTCTAAGTGTTCGCAGCAGTGTTTTTCTGAAGTGTCAAGACAGCCTGGATAAGTCAGTATTTTCTTGATATCCAACATAAATGTGCATTCCATCCTGTGTGCCAGGTTCATCTGAATTTGCACTGACACTCAAATGTGTCAGTCAAACACAAACACACCCACCATTGAACACCCATGTGGAGAAGACCCTCTGGGCAGCCCACCTGGGACAAGCTGGTGGGTCTGCCAGAACTCAGCCTGCCGCATTCAGTGCTCCCACCCTTCTATCTGCGCTGCTCATTCTCAGGAGGTGCATGCACTCGGCATGTCCATTTGATGTCTTTTCCTTTAAGACCATGGCGGAGCGAGCAGAAATAATAAGCAGATATTAACATTCAGCTCTCTTCATCATCTATACCTCATTATAGTGTTAGAATAAATTAAATTTCTCTAAGACTTATTTACCAGACATTCTCAAAATAACATTTTTTCCTGGTTATAAGAGTTCTATATGCAGAGAATGTGGACGAATTTAGCCACAGAAATAGAAGTCCCCCGCCCCTCCAGAGGCATCTGGCACTAACACTTGACCAGGATGAGCAGTTTTTAAGAAGGTTCTGTCACATGTGTACATTTTTCTTCTGACTTCATTTTCTCCTCCGTTATTTAAAACGTCTTAGTAAACACCATTTTTCATTGCTAGATAGTAACCTGTCATACAGATGGCTCGTAATTTGCCAAATTGTTGCATCCATTTTCCTGGGCCTCAGGGTTGTCTCCAGCTGCTTGCTATTACTGATACAACACAGTGACCGTCTTTGTGCAAGAGCCTCAGTCTTTCTCCTGTGCTGTCCTCAGGATCACATGCTCAGAGGTGCATTTACTGAGTCAAACATGCTTAGTATGTTTAAGGCTTATGAAATGTACCAAAAATAAACACAAATAAGAGGCCAGATCATTTCTGACTTCGTCTCTGGCCCCCAGAGAGAGGGGTTGTCTGAGTGTAGCACTAGCTATCAAAGCAGTGAAGTGAAACTCCAGACACCCGGAACCTTTTGCAAGTATTTACCTGGCGCTTTGATGCTTATCCTAAGAATCTGGTTGTTTCCTTAGGGGGACCCTGGATGAATGTCCAGATATCTGCCTGTTTTCAAACATCAGCCTTGGAAACCCCAGGGCCTTGACACTGCCCTCCTCTCTCCAGGATGGGCTGTCCCAGAGAGCCACACTGCTTTTGGGCCTCATACGAGAGGCTGCTGGTCACTTGCTCTGCCCTGCCCTGTCCGGCGGCCTCGTAGCTCTGCCTCACCACACCGGAAGTTGTGTGTTTGCACACCCCCACTGCCTGCACTCACTCAGGTGCACCTGCAGAGGGCGGCACCTGCCCCTTGCCGGCTGTAATGGTGGATACAGTGGATCAACTTGAGAATTGAGAAATTTAGAAGCTCCACTAAGTGACTCAGCAGGGCACTAGGGTTCTCACTTCGTAAACATCCTCATCCTCTGCAAGAGGAGGGCAGGGAGATGGTGTGAGTTCTACACCCACCTGAGGACAGTGGGTAGACTGCTTACAGTACAAGGGAGGAAAAGAGGCTTGCTGTCCCTGCTGCAGGTCCAGCACATATCGATCCAAGGGCTTCGACGTCACTGTGAAGTACACTCAAGGCAGCTGGACAGGCTTCGTGGGTGAGGACGTGGTCACCATCCCCAAAGCCTTCAACAGTTCCTTCCTTGTGAACGTTGCCACTATCTTTGAGTCGGAGAATTTCTTTCTGCCTGGAATTAAGTGGAATGGGATCCTCGGACTCGCATATGCCACACTGGCCAAGGTAAGGTGTTGAATTCAGGCACTGAAGTAAATCCCATGACACGATGGGGTTCTGAAACTGCCCATGGAGGGGCTATTCTTGGAGATGTCACTGAGGAAAATCATTTAAACAGATGTACAACCCTTTAATCCTTCCTAGAAGAGGTACTAATAATAGCATGGGCTGTTATTTTGGTTTTGTTTATTTTGGTTTTGTTTATTTTTAGTTCTGTAGTAGCTTTAAAAAGAAAATGTTAGCAGAATGTGAATCCCATCAATGAAGGAGTTTCCTTAGTTTTCTCCCCTCAACCCAGGAGACCTTGCAGGAGACACAGGGACAAGAAGTGGGATCGGTTGGCCCTGGTGTCCGTGAGCAGAGAGCCAGGGAGAAGTGGTGGATCCCTTGGGAGCATCTGAGCCATCACAAAATGGGGTGACACAGAACTGGATGTTCTCCAGATCTCTGCCCTGGGTGTGCAGAAGGAGGTGTGGACTTTCCACCAGGAAGCATGGCCAGACACAACAGAACTGATGCCAGGGCTTACCTCTGCTGACCCCGGCGCCGTGTCCCTGCTGCGTGGGTCAGTCCCAGGCTTTGCACCAGAATTCGTTGACGGAGGAAGAAGCACAGTTGCAGAGCCATGGGCCCTGCTGGCCCATCATGGTGCAGAAAGGAACAGCCAAGGCTCCCCCATGGAGCATACGCTTAGCTCAAATTCATTAGCAGCTGATGCAGCCTGAGGAGCAGACAGGGAGCCCCCACCTCGGCTTCCCAGAAGGAAAGGATAACAATTACCCAGTCCCATAGGCCACTGGAGTAAGAACTTTCACTTAGCACTCATGCCTCCCACTCCTAGCAAGGCCACAGTCTCCCCACGGTGGACATCAGGGACCCCAGGAGAGAGGCACACCCCACCCTGCACAAGCCAGAGCACAGAGCTCCCGGTCCAGAGCCAGCACAGGCATGGGAGCCCCTGTGTCTTCAGTTCTTCAGGGCTGACCGTGCAGCTCTGCAGACTGGTAGAAATTTACACTCTTAAATCTGTGACCTTGATCACGTGACTATTTGAAAATGAAAGATGTGAGCAGGACTGATCTTATGCTAATTCTCTGGATGAGGTCAGAGTGAACCTAAATTATTTATAACTAATACTGTGTAATTAATAATGTGTCCAACTGCTGTGGCAGCAGATTTCTTTGAGGTGTTTTCAGGGAGTTTTCAGCAGCTCCACGTGACCTTTCATCTTTTCTTCCGAGTAGTCCTGAGAGTTTTCTCAAGTGGCTTCAGACCCCCAGGGTGGAGGAGGCAGAGACCGATGTACAGAGTGGACTGTGTGGGGCGGTTGGGCGGAGCATCCAGCACCTCTGAAACGGGGCTGAGCCCCAGTGGGGGGGTCACAGCGTGTGCTGACACGCCCCCCCATCCCTGGGGTGCCCATCATAGCTGAGTGGCACAGTCACCCTGTAGCTTCCCCCACTGCAGACCTGCGGCCCATGCCCACCTGCAGGATTGCCCTTCCTGGGCCGAGCCTCAGCTGCTGGGCCATTTGTAACCCCTTGGGCATCCCGAGGCCCAGTGCTGGTGCAGAATGATTGGAAGAGTCACAGATCCTCGACCATGCACCGGGCAGATTATACAAACCGATCCACTTACAGCCCAGGCTGGCCTGGCAGGCAATGATTATCCGATTTTACAGACCGAGAGACAGTAATCAGGAAGAGGAAGCCAGGCCCCTATGCCGGACAGCATTTCTGCCACCTGCCCTGCCCCCTCCTGGGAAGGCAGCTCTGACCGGGTCCCCACCAGGCCCACACAGTCCTCAGAGAGACCCTCCCACCATGATCCAAGTACAAAGCGTTCTGACCCAGGGTGCAGTTGGAGAATATGCCCAGTTCTGCTCTAGGACCCCACACTGTGACACCCTTGTCTACGCTGAGTCAGGAAGCTGTCTGTCTTTTTCCCCTCCTGCAGCCATCAAGCTCCCTGGAGACGTTCTTTGATTCCCTGGTGACACAGGCCAAGATCCCCGACGTTTTCTCCATGCAGATGTGTGGGGCTGGATTGCCAGTAGCCAAATCGGGTACCAACGGAGGTAGTCTTGTGGGTATCTTTTAGTCTTACAGGGACGAAAAATCACAACTTGACGGGGGTTATTTCTGTTTTCCTAAAAACCTGCTCAGAAATATCAGACATGTAGGCATGTGTAGGTACTATACATTTTTTGTAATCCTTGTTACAGAACCTTTTAAAAATGGATGCAATTAGGTCTTCTTTTTACCTTTCCTAATCATCCTCCTATCTAGGACTACAATTCCCATTTCTTCCCCAAATTTCTTTACTGTTCTGGGAAAGTGAACAACAGGTCTTGGAGGGGTGAGCCAAGAACAGTGGGGACTTGAAAAAAGCACTTGTGGCCTTTGGGACCATGCTTGTGGTGTCACATGAGGGTGTAGCAGAAAGTGCCCCCCATCAGCCAGTATATTTCAGTTTCTTAGTTGCCCAGGGAACAGCTCCTGTTCCAGTTCCAGTCACTCCTGTCTCTTAAAATCAGCTGATCACTGTTATGCACATTGTATAAACCAATCCCCAACTGACAAGCCACTCTGCCTCTGTACTTCCGGTTTGCTTATTCCATATCAGCCCTAGACCACCAGAGATCGGGGCCTGATATTCTGGGAATGATCCTGATCAGTGCCTGTCAACGTGAACAAATCTGCCTCCAAGTGCTGGGCTTGGTTTCAGGGTTTCTGTTTGCCATAGCAGGGGAAGACAGAGACCCTTGCACAGCCTTCATCTCTCTTTTGTTCTCCTCTCCTCCTTTGCTTCCCATTTTCTGAGACAGCGTGTGCACACCACACAGAGAAGAATTTTCTCCCACACAGATTCAAGGCCATCAGCCCTATGGATGTGCTGTCACCTAAGCTTCTGTTTGGGGACCCTGCATCCAGACATGTAAAGTGGGGGTTGGAAAGAGTGCTCAGGAAGGCCCCCTCCCAGAGAGAGGGTAGCAGCCCCTGAGCTTCACACCAGTTCCTCAGTCACTGTCAGCTGCCCATAGTCCACCTGCTCCAAACCCTTCACTATCCCCTCTGAGGAAACAGAGCAGCTAGGGTTTCTGGGGTGACATGATAGAGCTTTGCAGTGATGTTTTGGTTCAGAGAGCCCTTGTGTCTCCTTTCCTGTTGTTTGGCTCCGGAGGTACTAAATCAGTGAGGCAGCGTGCATAGCTCTTCTGTTGCATCGGTTCGGGGGCAGTCTCAGTGCGGGGAGCTGGAGGTGTATTGCTGTTGTCAGAGGAAGGAAAGCACAGAGCATCTTGGCAAGACCGGGACACGGCGTTGTGTGGTCTGGGGAGGCATGGCTGCTGCACGGTCCCTGTTTAATTTCCCAATACCTGTATTTGTTTGAGAACATCACAGTGGGGGAGAAAGTAGTGATGTTAGTGACCTTTTGCCCTGAAAAGACATGCTTCCATGGGGAGACTGCTGGTTACTTGTGTGTTCTTTGTCCTATAGCTGTAACTCTGTTTCTTCCCAGGTCCTGGGTGGGATCGAGCCAAGTTTGTATAAAGGAGACATCTGGTATACCCCCATTAAGGAGGAATGGTATTATCAGATAGAAATCCTGAAACTAGAAATTGGAGGCCAGAGTCTTAACCTGGACTGCAGAGAGGTGCGTACCTGTGTCTCTGTCACACCTATCTGAGTGGACCTGGGTACTCCAGTGCCACAGCTGGATCCCCTGCCTGAAGGCCAAGGTGCATGCCGTTGCAAGACAGGGTAGGAGTCCCCTCCAGGGAAGGAAGCAGGGTGCAGAAGTCAGCATGTCCCCTTCCCTAAAGTGGCCTTATCCCACCACTGGACTTCAATAGAGTAAAGTTAATACCCGGTGGTCACCAAGGAGGACTTTGTCCAACTACTCTCATTTTCACCATCTCTCTTGGCCTGATGGTCCCTGAACCCTGTAGAAAAAAATTAAATAAGCAGAGTTTTATCAGTATGGGGGGACAGAGGAGACAAAAACAAGCCAAATTTGTAAAATATCATTAGCTTATTCTCCAACAAGAGCTAACCCTCTGGCCTCCTGCATACATAGCTTTTACCTGAGAAAGTTGTGATCTGTGTGTGTGCATGGCCAGGCAGTGTCCATGCACACAGTTGTGAAGCCCCATCTGGGGGCAGCCATGTCCACAGTGCTATACTTTGTCTTGGCTTCTTTGTGGCACATTAGGATGTTATGATGATGATGGCTGGAGGGAGCCCGTGGTGTGTGTGCCATTTTTAGGAGGGCGAATGGTCCCCTGTCCGCCCAGTAGCACCAAGGGCTGCAGACACAGCCTTTACGCACATGGGCCTTGGAGACATCAAAAGCTAAACTGTGGAAGTGATCATGTGTCTGCACGTGTGTCTGTCTGCTAGTAAATTCCCTCTCCAGTGTAAGTAGCTGGGGAAATGTTGTCCTCCTCTTTCTCCACTGGGAAGAAACTAGTGAGTAGCATTTGTACAGTTTGGTGAAGTGGCTCATAACGGGTCATTCCAACCTCTGAAAGCAAATGAGTGGGTGCGCCCTCTGCCGTGGGGCCAGGGGCCAGGTCCTCAGTGAGGGAATGCAGGCCGCTCTGAGTAAGCACCTGTCTCTGCCCAGGGATGGCTGTGCACTGTAGTCATGTTGCTTCCCTCCAGTGGGCCTCAGTTTCCCTGATGCCCTCGTTCTGAGAACTCGAGGTGAACTCTAGTCCCCAGCGAGCTCGTGTGGCTGCCCTAGTCTGCGGATGACAGTGCGTGGCAGTGCTGGCAGGCAGGTGGCATGTGCCTGTCACTCAGCGCCCTCTCCCCTCCCGGCTACAGTACAATGCAGACAAGGCCATCGTGGACAGCGGCACCACGCTGCTACGCCTGCCCCAGAAGGTGTTCGACGCGGTGGTGGACGCCGTGGCCCACACATCTGTGGTGAGTCTCCAACTGCTTGCGTGCTTTGAACGTCTGACCTATCACTCTGTGCTCTCAAGATGCTCAGGGCAAGGGGGAAGCATCTGTAAGATACTACTTAGGGGGTTCACTTCACTGGCAAGTAATGCCCTTTTTTGTCTTTGCAATATGGGATGATTAAACCCAGGTCCTTTACACTGAACTATGTAGCCAGTCCTTTATTTTTTTTATTTTGAGACCATGTCACTTAGTCACTAAGTTGACCGTGTTGAGCTCACACTTAGGATCCTTCTGCCACCACCTCCCAAAGTGCTGGGATTGTCATTGTGCACTACCATGCCGGACTTAAAACACCTTCATTTTAACCCCAGAAGACCTGGCCCAGTCGACGTATGTCTTAGTTACTTTCTCTGCTGAGCCAAAGTGCCTGGCATCCTCAAGTTAAAGGAGGAAAGGTTTATTTAGCTCATAGTTTGTGGAGGTTTCAGTCCACAGTCAGCTGGGTCCAGGGCAAGGTGGCACATGGCAGAAAAGAAACAGTTCACAGCATAGCAGTCAGGAGAAGGCAAATCTTTCTTTCCCTGTTTATTCCATCCAGGCTGCAAGCCTATTGGGTGGTGCCACTCACACCCAGGGCGAGTCTTCCCTGTTCAGTATATCCATCACCACACCCAGAGCTGTGCTGGTCAGTGGACTCATCCGGTATCACACACCCATAGCCCAGACACTCTCCAAATAAGCACCTGCCTAGCAAGTGCGGGGTCCTGAGTTCGATCCCCAGTACCGCAAAAAAAAAAAAAAAAAAAAAAAAAAAGAATGCAAGCCAGACACTCTCCAAAGCTCCAGTGTCAGGCTTTGCGGGGACACTAGATATAAGCCGTAACTGTAGTATATTTCATGTGAGATAAAAACAACCCACCATATAACTACAAGCACGTGAGTGTGACCTGAGAAGTGCCCTGTTGGGCGATTTTGTCATTAGGCCAACATCTTTGTGAGCACTTCCACAAACCCCGCCCGAGGGACGCAGGAAGCACAAGATGCACATTTGCTGCTGTACAAACAGCTTTACAGTAAACTCTTTGATTTTAGTAAGTAGAAGGTACATACTCTAAAATACCCATGAAAGGTAGTGTTGTAGGCACTTAAATCAGTAGTTGCCTGTTGGCATGCTCCAGTGTTACCTGCTGTGTGTAAGTGTGGCTGCTCGGTCTGTACACCTGGCAGTGCGTTTACCCCGGCATCACACACTCAGGGGTCAGCGCTGCACCACTGCTGCAGTGACTGGCGGCCCTGGGTGGTGGGACCTGCCAGACTCCTTTCTGATCTCCGGGGACCCACACTGCACACGCAGTCTGCCCTTGACTGGCAGATCCCACTACCTTGTCCAGTGTATGGACACATAGTAAAGACACAGTGGTCACAGTCTGCCAGCTGTGTCCAGCAAGGTGACCTTTCCCCCCCTCAGCTGGTCTGGGGAAGGCCCTTCCCTGTCACACCCATTTCAGATCGACCTCATTTCCTTAAAAAGCAAAAATACATGAGTGCCACCCTTAGAAACTGACTGCTCAGGGGTGTGAGTGGGAGACAGGGACCTCTCTCCCCAGCTGGGCGCCATGCTGGTCACATTGCCAGTAGGTGACAGCCTGCTTCCTCCTCTGCTCCTTCAGCAGCCCCTCCTGCCACATCTTGTCCTGTCACTTCTGACGCTTCCTGGGTCCTCTACCTGCCAGGTATCTGTGGCCACCCTGTACCTCAGGGCTTGCATCTCAGTACCACCCCTGTGTCACACCCACCAACTCACCTATTGGTGCCTATAGGGGATCCAGGTTGTCCCTCAATTGGGCAGGTGACCAGAGCCCAGGCGAGCTGCACACTTGTTCATAGGGACAGGCCAGTCATCTCAAGGCCACCAGGTACAGTTCCTAGGTGTGGAGGGTGGGCATGTGACTGCTAACCCACTCGCCACATCCCTTCCAGCCTTTTGCTGCCATGGGCAGGTTCCTGCAGAGATGCTGTCAGTGACCTCCGCCTCTGCTCCTCCCAGGGCCACCGTCTCACACTGCACTGTAGGCCCATCTTCCTGTAAAGCACCCTGGGTGGCGCCCCTCCTCCACCACAGTCCTGTTGTCTCTGGACAAATCGGGCTGGAGGAGGTGCTGTCCTCCCTTTCCAGACACCAGCCAGGCCCGGCGGACTGCACCCAGGAAGTGTACTCAGGTTCCTGCAGTGTCGCTGCCCCAAGAGGCGCAGTGGACATCCTGCCTTGTTGGTCACTACTGTTGGGTGCCTGGGTGCCGCTCCTCTCTCCCCATATGTTTCCTGGGTCTCACCTGCATGGCAGGCTGGCATGGGGACAGGCAAGGGCCTTGGTCCTGAGAGGACTTTGTCCTCATGCAGGAAACAGACATTTGTCACCCAGGAAGTGTCATTGTGAATTGCCATAGGGACTGAGACTCAGCAAGAGAGGGGCCGAGAGTGACCTGGTGTAAGATGCTCCAGGTCCAGAAGAGCCAGGACCAGGCTGAGCCCTGGGATCTGGAGGCAGGTGGGGCCCAAAAGGACCTCAGGGCCATGTACCCTGGATGTGTCTTCCCCAGGCTCTGGGTGTCCTAAAGAGAACTGAGCGAGACACCAGGGCAGCATGTCAGAGATGTATGTGAAAAAGGAGAGAGGATCCACTCCACAGGGTGGCATGGGCCAGTGAGAGGAGTGTGGGGCACCATGGGGGCTTGGTGCTGAGGGCCTCAAGCTTTAGAGTTTGGGGTGGAATTGAGGGTGTGGTCGGAGGTGTGACTCCTGCAGTGGGCTGTCTGACTCCGCCCCTCCATTAGGCAGTGGAGATTTTTACCGTGTGTGGCCCTTAGAGGAACTGTCATGGTGTCCACAGCCCACGGGGCTCAAATTTGCATAATCAGTGACGTGGTGGTTAGGGTTGGTGTTGCCAAGAGTTGCAGAGGACCACTGTGCGCATGCACAGGGACATGCTGTGTGTGAGCTGAGCTACCTGATTACCTTGTCCCACTGTGTTCAGACCTGGGCATCCTGGGCCTGGGCTAGCATTTAACCCAGAGGAGGGTCAAGTCCCCAAAATCTACTCCAGGCTGAGTCTTCCCTTCTTTCCCAGCTGCTTCCTTGGCTACCTTCTGCCTCTGCCATGTTTAAGATTTGTTTTAGAATTGAAGAGGCCATTGCTGACAGCTGTGTGACCTGGAGGGAATTCCAGCCATCTCTGTGGCTTGGTTTCCTCTGGGCAACAAAGGGGTGCTGTCCCCTCCGGGGCTGGGCTTTTCCAAGACAGCAGGAACCGCTGCTGCAGAGCGTTTATCACACTGCCCACTGCTGTCCGTGCTGCCTGTGTCTGCACAGTTGCTGTATTATTTTGTCAGCGTGTCACTCTTCCAGGGACTGCTGTCCCACTGCTCTATCCGGATGAGGCAGTGGTCATCCCTGCAGGCATCTGGCGAGTAGCAGTGTTTTCTATTGATGCACCACGCTGGTTGGCTGCATCTCACGGGATGGTCTCGTGCAGATTCCAGAGTTCTCTGATGGCTTCTGGACGGGCGCCCAGCTGGCGTGCTGGATGAATTCAGAGACGCCGTGGGGCTACTTCCCGAAAATCTCCATCTACCTGCGAGAGGAGAACTCCAGCCGGTCTTTCCGCATAACCATTCTGCCTCAGGTATGGGCTTGGCTCCCTGCTTCTCTTGTGTTTTAACATGTAGCGTGCAAACGTCAAAGCGTTTATGCCTAACAGACGTACCATGGGTATCACAGCTCTCCCAGGCACCTGTTGCCATAGTAACAAGACCACGTCCTGGGCTGTTCTTGAGTCTACAGCCAGGCCAGCTCCCAGTTCTTGCAGCCCAAGATAGACCCAGATTTCTGGTTGGGGACAGCAACTGGCCTTGTAGAGGAGCTACGGGGCCACATCTCAGTGGCATGGCCCCTGGGAAGGGTAGGAGCTGAGGGTGCTTTTGTAACATCTGCCACAGCACCATTTTCTACTTTTTTCTTGTACCAAAAAAGAATAAAACTGCTGGGAGTGGCAGCATGTGCCTGCAATTTCAGTACCTAGGAGGCTGAGGCAGGAGGAATCGCTACAAGTTCAGAGCCAACCGGGGCTACAGAGTAAGTTCAAGGCCAGCCTGGACTACATAGTGAGACATTGTCTCACGTTTTTTTTATTGGTACATTTTAGATATACATAATGCTCACATTCATCACGGGGACTTCGCACCTGCACGTGAGACATCTTGCTCCTGCTTTTGTTCCCGTTCCCAGCCCCGCCACCCCGGTCCCCTCCCTATTTACAAAGCTTTGCTTGCATTTTTCCTTCTGTGCTTTTTTATTGTCCCTTCCTTTCCTCCCCGCACCTTGTTCCCCGTCTCATTTGAATGTTTTCTTCCCACTTCCCAGTATTTTGATTTTTTGCCTCTGTGTCTTTGATTTTTTTGAAATAAAATAAAGCTGGCAGACAGGGATGAAGACTTCGCTGTTTTTCCCCAGAATTCCACTAACCGTGGACCCTTGCCTTCCCCTCAGCATGTGACAGGTCAGCCACAGCACTGTGCCGCCCTCTGCACACTGCCTGTGCTCTCGGCCCTGGCGCCCCAGCCCACACTCCCTCTCACGCCGTCTCCGTGCCCGTCGCCCCTGGGTCCCAGGCCCTGCCCTGGTCCCCATGACCTTTAGGCTGACCCCTGTGCCCCGCTCACTCCACCTGAATCCAGGGCTCCTGCCCAGCCGCTGTGGCTTCCCTACCGCAGGCTCTTCACAGAGCCTCAGTCCTGGCCCTGGGCGCAGCCGTTGCTGCTCCGCCTGTGTCAGCCTCCCGCCCCGAGCTCTCAGCCCCAACCTGAAAGGCTGTCCTGCTCCTCCTGCACCCCAGATTCCTCTGCGACCAGCTCAGACAGCCCTTGCTTCTGTTGAAACCCTGCTGATCAAAATGACTCATTGTCCACGGGCCCTTGGAATGCACCACACATATTTTCCAGGCCACTCATTTGCTGCGGGGTCATTTCTTCACGGCATGTTTTGAATTCTGCTTTTGTGTTTTTAAAAATCATCTTGCATTTCTTCTTCCACTGACTGAATTCCCGGTGGGTGAGGATGGGCCTGAGGACTTGTGGGCTCCTCTGGCCTATGCTGATCCGGCCAGCAGTCGGTCAAGGGAGGAGCAGGATAGCTGCTTGCTGGGCGGACATGGCGGTGTCTCAATTATGATTTGATCACTGCGGACAAAGGAATGGAGCTGGAGGAGATGCAAAAAGGGCCGTGTTGGAGGAGGACGGCGAGGGAACCCTGCCGGTTCCCCGCCTTCGTGTCCGTGTGGGCCGTGCACGGGGGAGTGAACGGAAGGTTCCGGGAGAAGTCCAGCTCCCTGCCGGGCCTGGTGTGATCCTAGTACTCTGGGAGACTGAGGCAGGGGAACCGCAAGTTTGAGTCTTTCCTGGGTGACTTAGTGCAACCCTTTCTCAAAATAAAGAGGGCCAGGGTGTAGCTCAGGGTGAAAGCCTTGGCTCAGTTCTCAGTAGCACTAAAAGAGAAAAAAGGGAAGGGCAGGGAGGGAAAGGAAATGGGCAAAAGGAGAGGAAGGGAAAGAAGAAAGAAAAAGAAGTTATGTTCTCAGTTGCACCTTTGACTCCCTGTAACTTCAGGCAAATCTCCCAGCACCCCCAGTGTCTGTCTCTTTCACTATAAGAGAAGTAATGCTAATGTCTGCTGAACAGACATTAGCGTTATGTCTTCAGACCTTCAGCATTCAGTGGCGTGGCAGTCTCACGTTTCACGTTCACATGTCCCCCATGAGCTTGTCGTAATGTCTTCAGACCTTTCCCAGCATCCCTGGGTGCTTGCAGCAATGTTAGAAGGATAAACTCACAGCGCCTTTGAAGCACCGTGCTCCTTGTGAGGACATGTCAGTCAGACGGCATTTCCTCCACGTGGTTTGTGCACTGCGTCCCCCAGCTGGAGGACGAAGGTCAGCATGCCTCGGCCTTGGGAATTCCAGAGTTGCAGGCTTGTGCTGGGCCCTCCCCAGAGAAGAGGCCAGGCACTGGGTGACGGGGTGTAAGGAAGGAGGTCCAAGGATGTTTCGCATTGCATAGGAATTTAGTATGACTCGCACTGAGGAGGTGGAAGATAATTTCGAGGATGGCTTTGCCCTGTCCAGTTTTTATTTTTATGGGCCTATTTTCCTGGTTTCTTACCCACATCACAGCAGGTTTGTAATCCATTGCGCTGGTGGGGAGGATGGAGAAATGAGGTCCCAGGGCCATGCTGTGCTCCTTCACGGGTGACACTACCCCGCGGTCCCGTCCTGACACTGGGCAATGAGGGGGCTTCCTTCTCCAGGCTCCCCTCTGTGGAGCCTTCGGTGGGCAAACGAGCACCAGTGCGAAAGACAGGTCAGCATTGGGCCCTCGCACTCTGCTCCCAGCGATATTTCCCTTAAATGTGAGTTAAATCCATTTTTGCTGAGACAGGAAGAAAATTGACAACAAAAAACGGCACCTGGCACACAAAGAAGTTTGATTTTTCTCTTTTCAAAAAATAAATAAAAAGACCTTTTACAGTGTACTCACGTTCCATCTAAATGTCACTGGTTTTTCTGTTGGAGCTATTTTGGTTTAAGGCAGTTTATTCTGAGCCCCAACAAGACTGACGCTTTCTAGCACAGAGAAGATGTGTGGCCAGGAGATCTCGCTGGTATCTGCTGCGGCACGTGGGACCGGCTACAAGAGGGAAATCGGGTTTGCATGGTGTTGGCGTCTGTGTCCATTGCCCCATACAAGCGGTGATCAAAATACATGTGGACGTTTAAATTTTAAAAGGTGATTGTAGTAAAAGGCACAGTGCCGTGACTCCCCCCACCCAGAATCCTCCCTGAGGATATTTATGATATGTGATCAAAGATATGGTGAGTATTGTTGCCCAGTCCCCACTGACAGAAAGGCAGCTGTGGCCACATCCACCCAGTCACCCGGTCTGGCCCCATGTGACTTCCGGCTCCTCCCCAAAGTCAAAACGACCATGAAAGGGAAATGCTGGGCTGGGGATATAGCTCAGTGGAATAAGCACCTGCCTGGCAAGTGCAAGGTCCTGAGTTTGATCCCTGGTACCGCAAAAAAAAAAAAAAAAAAAAGAAATGCTCAGGACACTGAGGCAGCCAGGACAGCACAACTGAAGACCTGCAGGAAGGAGCGAGGATGATGGGATGAGCGTGTTGGAAGCAAAGGGGAAGATTTTGGGTGGGACTCCTAGGAATGTGGGGCTTTTTTACTGTAAAAAATTAAAACACCATATTCTTCAGTCACACCTCCTATTTGATAAGTAATGGGGTTTCTTATGGAATGATGGCATTCACGGGTGTGTGTGACATTGGGGAGCCACCCTCTACCTCCGAGTGGTCCCGGTTCACCTGCCTGTGCACGGAAATGTGTGAGCTTCCTTGGGTGTCAGTCACATACTGGCCACGGTGGAAGGACGCAGGAGTGCCTGTGTGTCCTAGGAAGTATCTCTCCTCACGTCTCTGTTCCTTCAGTGGCGTGGCAGTCTCACGTTTCACGTTCACATGTCCCCCATGAGCTTGTCGTCACAGTCTTCCTGTTCCCATCTCCTGAGAGTAAAGGCTGTCGCCATCTTTTTCCAAGCTTCCTGTGCACTCTGGGGCCCTGGGCGTGGCGCAGCCTCCACTGTTCCCTGGTGTGGCCTGACATGCGCTTTACCTTGTGCTTCCTCCTCTCTCCACAAGCAGCTGTACATCCAGCCCATGGTGGGCGCCGGCCTGAACTACGAGTGCTACCGCTTCGGCATCTCCCCATCAACCAACGCACTGGTGATCGGGGCCACGGTGATGGAGGGCTTCTACGTGGTCTTCGACAGAGCTCGAAGGAGGGTGGGCTTTGCGGCCAGCCCCTGTGCAGGTAAGTGTCCCCGTGACGGGTGAAAGGATGGTGCAGGTGTCTTGGTGGGACGCATCCTGGGTGGCACATCAGTGCCATGCAATTGTTTGATGTGTGTCTGTGATCACATCCTGTCAGTGAAAAGGGAAACCTTCAGTCCAGTGCTGGGCGAGCTGCAAATGCAAATGTGCTGAACAGGAGGCTGAAAATCCCACCCTACATCAGCTGGAAACGTGCTCAGTAGCCTTGCTTTTGAAATACAGTTTTGTGTTCTGGGTGCTGGCAATGAACCCAGGGCCTCCCACTGAACTTGACCTTAGCGCACATGCCCTTAAGCACATGCCCTCCCACTGAACTTGACCTTAGCCCATGCATTAGTTTTTTGACAGTTAAAGTCAAACAAAGAAGAAAATTCTTTGATAAGTTCCGTATATTTTCCCTTTGAAGCAGTCTCACTGTGAAATAAAAAGCACAAGGTGTGACCAAAACTATGTGTTTAAATAAGAAAAAACGATTACAGTGAAAGACACATTTCTGTAACTCCCTCTTGCTCTAAAACACTCATCCCATCATCCTGGCCATTTCCTGCAGCAGCTCTGGAGTCCTCTTTCTTGAGTGTCTTCCACTATGCTGTCCTGGCTGCCCTGATGTCCTGACTAAATTCCACATGTTGCCATTTTGTGGTCATTTTGACTTTGGGGAAGAGCCAGAAGTCACACAGTGCCAGATCCGGTGACTGAAGGCGGACAAGGACCCAGCGTCATGGTTTTATGAGCTGCCTTTCTGTTGGATGGCGCTGGGCGGCAGCATTCACTGTGTTTTTGATCTCATATAGACCCTCAGGAAAGAGGACCCCAGAGCTGCTTCAGAAAGTGGGCAAGGACGATGGGACGAGTGTGTTCAAAGTGAGGGGGTGGATTTTGAGGGAGATTCTCAGCAGTGTGTCTGACTGTAATTTTAATCGCAATGTTCACTGTATTTTTGATGCCCCATTGCAAATACTTCTCATTGCTATTTCTTGAAATCCTAAAATACTAAGACCCTGGAGCCCTTTTTCTTGTAGAATGCCTTTGAAAGGCTAATATGGGGTGATGGCATGTTGTGGTCCAGCGTGTGGACCGGGCAGGTGGTCACAGGGCAGTGGGGCTGAGCCCTAGAACACACCGCCGTCAGACAGAGCAGGGGCTCGCTGCTGAGTCCGCACGGACCGACTTATGGGGAGGATTGCACTTAAGACTGGCGGCCCGTGCCAGCCCAGAAACGGCGAGGGGAACAAAATGAGGCGGGGTGGGGCTGCTGGAGCCAGTGGGGGGAGCCTGCGTCTGGGAGGAGGCCAGGACAGCTGTGCGTTTCACAGTAGACTTTCAGAACATTTTGACAGGTAAATGGGTACAATTAGAGACCATACTAATAAATGAAATAAACCAGTGTGAACATCATATTGTCTCCCTAGTGTAAGAAGCTGAAAAATCCAAAAAGTACAATAGATATTTTGAAAGGGAAAGAAACTACTTAAAAAGAAAGAACAACTGGGGTGAGGGAATGGAGAAAAGAAAGAAGAAAGGGGAAAATATATGTATGTATATACACACAAGGTAGCTAAGAGAATTGTACCACTTATTTCTGTTGGTTTATTGAAAGGAACAGTTAATGCTTGATTTGTTTTCTTAATTTTTTTAACCAATTTTGCCTGCTTATATCTGGTAATCTGAACAACTACTTTGAAGACAACAAAATGCAATATAACAACCATTGTTAATTTCCTGTCATCTTGTTTTGAAATTCTGTATCTTTAAAAGAAAAAAAAAACATTTTGATCCATTGGACGGGGTCAGGAGTCAGGAATAGAGTAAATCCTAAAGCTGTGCTGGGAGGGGCTAAGGGAGAGGAGAGTGAGACTGGGTGGGTGTAGAAACAACTGACCCCAAGGAGGTGGAGTAGAAGAAACTTGGGGCTGAGAGCAAGATTCAAGATCTCTGCAGTCGAGAGAAAGGAACTGCAGGCTCAATGGCCAAAACGCCTTAAAGATTTGGGAGAACGGTGGGACAGGGAGGGTGCTGGCCTGGCCATCTGAAAGATTTCTTGTTGTATTGGGGACTGAACCCAAGGAAGCTGTGTCCCCAGTCCCTTTCTCTTGTTTTGAGACAGGATCTTAGTAAACTGCATAATTCCCCATGCTGAGCTCTAAGTGGAGATCCTCCTGCCTCAGCCTTTGGGAGTGCTAGGGTTTCAGGCATGTTCCACCACGACTGGCTGAGATTTCACCCATCTTTTCACACCCGAATCATGGTCTTTAAACATATAAATAGAGCAGGTAAGTGAAACTGTGTGTTTTTATGTTAACACACTAGCATTCTCGGAAGTTCAGTAACAACCTGGAGATTAGAAGAGAATGACGTTTTGTTTCACATTTTTTTGTGGTACTGCAAATTGAACTCATTGCATGTGAGGCAAGCACCCTACCACGGAGCTACGCCCCTAGCCCTAGAGCAGTATTAAAGGAAAAAAGATGGCATCCCCACTATGCAGCCAACTCGTATTCTACGCAGAACCCCCGAGCCCCGTGTGCAGACATGGGAGGTGCGATGGAGCTTCTCAAACAGCAGTTCAGGCTTATTTGTGGGTGAACAGACCTGGGAGCTCACTGCCTGTGGAGCAGCTGCTCAGTGCAAAGCCTACCTCCGGCCCGGAGACAGCTTTGCCCAAACCCGCCTCTGCAGCAGCAAGTGTGACTAGGCGACCTGAAATGTCCCTGGAGTTCCTGGGAGTGGATGTTTTACTTCTTTAAAACCTAAGGAATCTATGACAATTTTGCCCATAATTCCTGCTTTCTTGTTAGTTACCACTAAAGTGAGGGCTGCTATGGCAACAACCATTACGCATCCACTTCACGCTGCAGAGGGTGTAAGGACTCCCTTGTCCAGGCAAGCTGCTGTGGGGAGCAGCTTGCTCCTGGGTGTCCCTAGCCGGGGAACCTCCCCTCCCACGGTTCACCCTGAATTGTCTGGTGCTCTTCTACACAGCATTTTGTCATCAATTTGTCTCAAATACATTGCAGGTCTCAGTACTTAAAACCCTTGACTTCGCCAGCTGTGGGAATAGACCCTGCTACCCATGTCTTCGCCCGTGCAAATTATGTGGCCATTAAAGCAATGACTTTCCCCAGGGCTGCAATTAATGCAGCCAGCCGGGGCTCCTAGCGCTGTGATAAATGGAATGCATGCTGGCCTTTCTTTAAGTATTTTTAACTCTGAAATGTTTTAAGTAGTAAAGTGTTATAAATTATGAAGAAGCATGCAGTGCCCCTCAGTTTCCGTGGGCAATTGGTTCCCAGGTACCCCATAGGCAACAAAATTGCATGGACACAGTGTATGATGTACGCACCTCCCATCTACCTTGCGCCACCTGCAGGTTGCATGTAATAATCAGTGCGAGGCTGGTGCTTCTCTGCTACTGAGGGAGTAATGAGGAGAAAAGTCAGCATACTTTCAGGACAAAAACACTTTTTTTCAAATATTTTCAAATCTAGGGGCTGGGGATATAGCTCAGTGGAATAAGCGCTTGCCTAGCAAGTGCAGGGTCCTGAGTTCGATCCCCAGTACCGCAAATATTTTCAAATCTAGCCAGTTGCAGCTGTGCACACCTGTAATCCCAGCGCTTGGGAGGCAGAGGCAAGAGGATCGCCATGAGTTTGAGGCCAGCCTGGACTGTATAGTGAGACCCTGCCCCCCACAAAAAAATCAGATCCCACAAGTGTTAACATTCTGTCATATTTTCCCCAAAAGTTTGTCATACAAATATAAGAAAAAGGTGAGGAAATGCTCTGTGCCCGCCTCTTCCCCGGAGCACTCTGTGTCCTGCAAGCGGCATATATTTTCCTCATAATCTCAGGCAGTTGTAACTGCACCACGTTGGTATAGGTACTTCTCTTGGTTATCTGTTGCTGCTACATAACTTCCCCCAACTGAGCACCTCCGTTTCTTCTTTCTGTACTGGAGGTTGAACCCAGGGCCTTCACACTGGGCCACATCACCAGCCTTTTATTAACATCTTCTATTTTTGAGACGTATTCTCACTAAAGCACTAAGTTGCCTGGTCCAGGCTTGAACTTATAATCCTCCTGCCTCAGCCTCCTGAGTGCTGAGATCCCGGTGGGTGGCACCACCCCCAGCACTTTAATCACAGTTTCTCCTGCAGCTTCTAAGGGTGGGGAAGGAGACAGGCTTGTGCTGCCGGGCCTGCCTCAGAGCCCCCTCTCCTGAGCGACAGCCACCTGACGTCCACAGGCCCTGTGCCACGGCCATTCCTCCCACGTGTACATCATCCCCATGGCCACCTGGAGGGCCTTGGGAGAGGGCACCTGCCCACCCAGAGCCACTGACCAGAGAGCAGCTGGACATCCAGGATAGAAGCCGCCACCTTTTCATATCCTGATCCCAACAGGGACTGCCTTCCCTTCTGCCCCAGGCCTCCATCGCAGCAGCAGCACTGGAGAGGGTGACATAGGCTCCCTTCCAAGAAACAGGTGCCTGCCCGCGGGCTGAGAGCTGCCTGCCGTGGAATCACATGCAGCAAGCACAGGTGTGTCCATTGACCGCTTTGCAGTGGTTGTTGTTCCTTCTCGTTTTAAGTTTCTATAAATGCTCTGGTGCTAGTGTAACAGAAAAGCCAATATCAATCCAAATGGAAGACTCTGCACCAGAGTTAGAAGGCAGCTTTTATTATGCTAACAGGCTGGGGAGCCCAGAGGTTCAAATCACCAGCCCCAAGTCAGGTTTGAGTTCAGTTTAAATATGGTTTGTGAGTAGGAAGTACAAAGCTTATAACAGGTTATTACATGATTGGTTACATGGAATACAAGAATTACATCATAGACTGTCAGGCAGGTTTACTTAAAAGGAATTATTTAACATTCTGGGAGGGAGGGGGTGTGAGCAAAGCAAGTAGAGTCCTTGACCAGCCCGTCTCTCCCAGACATGAAGTCCTTGAAACAAGTTGGAAACAAAATATCTTTTTCTAACTAAGAAAAAACACAAGCTGGAGGCTGCCAGTTGGCCCAGTGCATTACCAAAGAGAAGTAGACAGTCACGTAGCAGGCAGCAGGAGCACAGTAGACTGGCTATGGACTATGGACTGACTTCTCACTCAGCTGTAATATGCCCACAAGTCTGCTGTTGTCTAACTGTGCACTTACACTACAGAGTTTCCCTGTTGATCAGAGGCACTTGGACCACAGCGTCTTGGTACACACATTCCCAGGTCACTAACCAGCCCCATGCTGACTGACCCTCGGGTTGTTTCTAACACTTGCTATTATAAACAGTACTACTTAAGACATCTTCATGTGCATGAGCGAGGTCTTCCGGAAATGGAGTTTTTAAGGGAGTAAGTCTGCTGCAGTCTGCACTGTTACTGGCTGCTCTCAACTTGTTTTTGAAGTCATTGAAACATCAGGATTATACGGTGGGAGGGTTTCCTTTCCCTCAAAGCATTTGTACATTGCGTTTCTTTGTGTTTGGCCAATGTGTGTGAAACCTTGTCACATTCAGTGGATCACATTCAGGGTTATAAGACTGTTGATGTAGTTACAGGGTACTTGTGGTTTTCCTTTTACTATCTAGTACACATGGAGTCTCTCTGACTTTCTGCTCTTTTTTGGTGTCTTCACTCTTTTAAGTTTAGTAAAACTATATTTATAATTTTTTCCTGCTGGCCTGTGCTCTGTGCTTTACTTAAGAAATCCTTGGGGTGGGTATGTGGCTCGGTGCTAGAGCACTTCTCTAGAATGTGTGAGACTCTGTTTCCAACTCCAGCAATGCAAAAACTAACAAAAAAATAAGGAAAGAAATTCTTCCTTAATCTAAGAAACAAAGAGCCATAATTTTTTTTCTAAAGATACTGCTTACTTCGTTCTCATTTTTCTTCCTAAAGTGTGAGTTTGGTATCTCATTTTTGTAAGGACATTGAATTTTCTCAGGATCATTTACTGAATATATGATGTTTTCCTCTCTGATTTTTCTAATAATTTAGAGTGAAATTGTTAATACATAGAAAAGAATTAAAATTAATACAGTGATGTCCTTATATCACAACTATGTAGGTTTAATAATTTTAACATTTTCCCATTTACTGTTATGTATGTATATATAGTTTTTGTTGAACCATTTGGACATAAGTTGCGGATCTCATGGCGTTTTCTTATGGATCTTAACACTAGGACGTCCTTGTGCCTAGTCACAATGCCATTAGCACAAATTCTTAAACTGCCATTATTTACCTAATAATCCCGAGGGCACATTCACATGTTCCCAGTGGCCCCAAATGGTTCCCTTTTGTTCTTTCAAAGGTCAGTTTTGTGTTCAGTTGGTTGTGGGTTTGCCTTGGCTGGCTGGTTGGTTGTAGGATGCATAGTAGTCAGGTGTGTTTGATGCATAGTACTCAGGTGTGTTTGAGTATTTCCAAACGGTGCTGTTTAACGTGTTCATTAAGCCTCCCGCTTCCTGGGCACTCGAACTGAAATCAAAAGTTTCAGATTCAAGTTGAACATGATTTGCAGGTTGATAGAACTGAGACCTGCATGGAATCAGACCAGACCTTCTGACATGAGAGAAGTCTTTATGGGGGGCGGGGCAGCACAGGGGGTAACAAGCTGCCTAGTGGACCAAGACAGCAGCGAGCTGAGCAAAGTGGGCTTTTAAATTCTTTTTCAGGGTGGGTGTCAGTGGGCCAGAATAGCCCAGGCGGGGGGTGCGGGGGGTGTTGTCTGTGGGTCAGAACAGTCAGAGCAGGGTGGGTTAGGTCAGAACAACCCAAGCAAGGTGAGCTGTTCGTCAGAGTCCTGCCAAAGCGGATGAGAGTGGGTTTGGCTTTTGTGGGCGAGGGGAACTGAAGTGGAACAGGTAAGGGAAGGAGAGAAATATCGAGAGTTAAAGTTTTCCCACGAGGGGGGCTGGCTGCCTCGTGACTTACCACAGGGTACTCACTGAATCTAAGGTGTGTATTAGTCACTCTCTTGTTGCTGGGACCTGACACCCACAGATTAAAGGAAGAGAGGTTTTCTTTGGTTCATGGTTTAGTCCACATCAGCCGGCTCCAAGACAGGAGAGCTGCTGCACCCATGGCAACCAGGAAGCAGAGAGGAAGAGGGGGAGCTTGGGACCAGAACGCACCCTCCCAGGTCACACACCGGTGCGCACCTCTGCCCACCAGGCTCCACCTCTGACAGCACAGCAGCCGGGAACCCGTCCATGGGTAAACCCACTGATGAGCACAGCGCCGAAGCTCTGGTCACCTTCCAAAGCCCCAGCTTTGAATGCTTGCAAATTTCAGGGAACATTTTAGATCCTCAAACATAACAAATGGCATCTTTGTCGTACCCAGCCCCCATACATACCTGGACTATTTTTGAGCATCCTGTTCTGTGCCCCTGGGGCTGCCGCAATTCTCTATGTCTCTCCTGCACCATACAGCTGTAATATCAGGAGTTGTAAGACAGTATCTGGCCATGACTGACCCTTGTCCTTACTCTTCATTAATATTGTCTTAGCTGTTTTTGCCTTTTAATTATTCGAGATCCCTGAAAACACCACTGGGGTGTTAATTAGGACAGCATTGAATGTATATGTTAGCTGAGAAGGAAACCAAGTTTTTACTATATCAAATCTTTCCCCAAGAACATACTGAATTTCTTCATTTGTTTATGTCTCCTTTGATGTCATTCCCAATGTCTTATAATTTTCTTGAAAAAACTTACACATAGACTTATTACTAGGTACCACTTAGTCCTCACTTGTTACTGTCAGTGACATTATTTTATTTTACTTTTCATCTTTTTGAGACAGGGTCTCACTGTGCAGTTCAGGCTGGCACTGAGCTCACTTTGTAGCCCAGGCTAGTCTCAAACTTGCCTTGATCCTCCTGCCTCAGCCTCCCAAGTGCTGGGAATACAGGTATGCGCTACCATACCTGGCAAGTGGCATTATTTTAAATTTCATTTTCTAGTGTGTGGTTTGGTGTACAGGCATGCAATTTTTGCTAAGTCCTCTGTTACTAAACAGTTTTTAGAGTTATTTGGATTTCCCTTTACATAGTCATAAATCTGCAAATAATACATTTTCAGTCATTTATAATCTGAGTTTTCTTATATCTGATACGTCTTGTATATGCTAACTTCTCCCATAGTGCTGAATAGGAGCAGTGATAATGGCCATTTTTGTCTACATCCATAGCAGCATTTTTCATGCTTCACTGCTGAGCGTAATGTATGGAGTAGGCTCGTGGAAATTCCCTTGTTAACCCTGAAGTTAAGGAGCCGTGTTTTCCTCAAGTGTGTAGCGTGGATGGAAAAACAGTTTTACAGTTTATACTAACATTACCTGCTTCACAAGCCAGCAATCCCATCTTAGGTATTTACAGAGGAGAAATTAATGCGTACCTACCCAAGGCTGGGCAAAAGGTTCCCAGTAGTTTTATTCAAAAAATAACTTAATCAATAATTTAATAATTACTTGAGACTACTTGTCATTTCCTGTAAAGTCAGAACAACCCAAAAGCCCATCAAAGGAGCATGTGTAAACAGCTCACCAGTTGCCCACTCGGTGGACCACTACACGCAGTGTCCATGTGCTGAAGTTCAACAACTATAGGTCCTCTTACATGTAAAGTATTTGTCTTATGAAAGACTGTAAAAGGGAAATGCCAGAAACCTTTTCATTCATATCACAGTACTAAGTTTTTTAAAACTTTGTTTCTGATGCATTTAAGTGTAAAAAAATGTTTACTTTTGTGTATTTAAATATTTCAGGCCAGGCGTGTGGCACACGTCTGTAATCCCAGCATTCAGGAGGCTGAGGCAGGAGGATCCTTGTGAGTTCAAGACCCATCTGGGCTACAAAGTGAGCTCAAGGTGAGCCTGAACTGCATAGTGAGACCTTGTCTCCAAATAAATAAATATTTCAGTCTCTGTCACATTTTCAGTGGCTTTTCTCACTAAAAGTAATTTTTGTTCATCTGAATACTTCTGTGTTTGATTTACCTTGCGTAGAAGTCTAGACGACCCAAGATGACCATCCCATTGTTCTTACAACATTTATCAATAACCCATCTTCTATTCACTAATTTGAAATCCCACAATTATTATGTACCCAAATCAGTAGATATTCGGGAAGTAGGTGTTTACTTCTGAATTTGCTCTTCTTTTTCACTGATCTGTCTTACAGTATTAGTTTCTTTAGCTGTTTTTTTTTTCAAAGCTTCTCTGCTTTGCTTTCTTAATTTTTCTTTTATGAACTTTTGAATTGATTTAATTTGAAATCTGGTATTTTAGAGAGTAGTTAATCACTCCAAGCACATACAGCAACTTGTGTGACAGCTCTTATTGATGACAACTTCGTCTTGTTACGTAAGCTGACTTTTCTCTCACTGCAGACTACTTCGCTCATTTATTTTGCCCTTTTTTGTTGTTCTGAGCATCTTCATTGGCAGCGCTTTCCTCCTTTTGGGAGAGCACAGTGTGCTTTGGTGTCTTAGGTACTCTCCTGTCACAGGAACAAGACACCTGACATCCACAGTGTGAAGGAGGAGGGAGGTTGGTGTGGCTTGTGGCTTCAGTGGATCCAGTCCACGGTCCCTTGGCTCCAGGGTAGATATGGCCTGGCTGAAGGCCACGGCAGAAGACAGCTTCTCACTGCACAGCAGCCAGGAAACAGACAAGGGAAGGACTGGGCACAAAAGCACACCCTTCCAGGTCACACCCCAGTGGCCCCCCACCTCTTCCCACCTCCTAATAGCGTATTCAGCTATGAACTCATCCATGGATGACCCCCAGTGAGTACAGTGCCCCCTGAGCCACTCACCTTTGAAGCCCATGAGATGAGGGGGACCATAACCTCAGGTTATCAAAAGTGCTACCACAGAGCAGTTTTGCGTGTGTTTCTTCTGAGTATCCTCAGAGTGTGAGAACATCGGGATATCTGCACCAAGTTGTACAAATTCATAAGCCAACCGTGCTTGAAGTATTGGGCTGAGGGCTTCATCTCTCATGGGAGCTTCTTTCTTGCCCTGTTCCCCCGACTCCCAGACCTCAGGCAGAGCCAGCGTCCTTGTTAGTAGTGTTCATGGCTTCTTCCATTGATGGACCTGACTTTCACAGGCATCGTAGCTCGAGGATCCTTCTCAGTGCTGCGGTCAGGTCTCACCCACATGTGCACTGAGACCCTAGCCCTAAAGACTCTGCTCAAGAAATGGCTCTTCTGGGCTCAGCTATGTGTTTATAAACTGGAGTTGAGCTGGGCATGGTGGCGTGTGCCTGCAGCCCCAGCTGCTTGGGAGGCTGAGCCAGGAGAATCGCTCGAGCTCAGGGGTGTGGGGCCAGCCAAGGCAACATAGTGAGAACCCATTTCTTAGAAACCTATTGAGGATAGAGTTCAGTGATAGAACACACACTTAGCATGCGTGATGCCCTACTCCCAAAACTAAATAAATAAAAACTGGGAGTTACATTTTATCCTCATGTCTCTGTTATAATAACAGGACATTAGCACCATCCATCCAAACTGTTGGAGTCAAAGGGGTGGAGCTTCTGGTGGAGCTTCTCTCCTCTCTCAGCATCTTTTGCTTTGGTTTTATAATTATTTATGTTTGTTGGATGACTCTCAACTTACAGGGTTGGGCTTCTCTATAAGGGTTGGCTTTGGAAAATCTCCTTGACCAGAAGCTCTTGTCAGCTTTCCCAGAACACATGGACATGGTGGATATTTTGGAAAAGTTTCCCGCGTGTTTCTCTGCTGCTGCCCCTGCCTTTGCCCAGCTTTCCCTCATCTCTACTACGAACCCCACAGATCCAGAGGTGTGGGCTGTGTGGAGCTGGCCCTCCTGAGTCCTAGGGTCCACAGCCACTTTCCGCTGCCTTGAGGTTGTCTGGGTAGTGTCACCTGTAACTAGGAAAATAATCACATCAAACCGACAACTCCATCCCCTTCATGTATCCAGAGCTTCTGAAATACCATCCCTTTTTATAGACTGAGACATTTAGCACCCGCGAGCATATAGATTTCAGCTTGTACAACTCGAAACACATCGTGGATTGGGCAGGCACCTCACTGTGAATCCTTCTTGCTGCGGGTTGGAAATGATCATCTGCTCCCTGCACATGTTTAAAAATAGAGTTAGCTGTTTGGGACAGAGCTTTGGAGACAGGCCTCTGCTTTCCACTTGGAATTTAGTCAAGACCCCAAACTAGTAGGCCAAGGAGCTGCAGATCCTCCTTTTACAGAAGACAACACTGAGGGCCCGGAGGTCAGTGGTCCCACGTGGCTGCCCTGGGTCTGGAGCCCTGCACCTCCAGAGCAAGACTCTCGGTCCTGAATAGTCGGTTTCACAGGGCAGTTCACTACAGAGAAAAAGGCTGGCCAGTGTAATTTTACACTTGCTAAGATGGTGCATCTTCCCAGATACTCATTACTGCCCATGTCCCGACCCTTTGGGATGCAACACAGAAAAAGCTCATAATGAAAACTGTAACCCAAAACACTGATGAGATAATTACAAATACCAGCACAGGAACAGTGAGAGTTTGCTAGGACAACTCACCCTGGGTACTGTGCTAAGCGTTGAGTGTCTTTTAGCTTGGTTATCCTTCCACCAAGACTCACTCCTATGGGTGATGATATTCTCATTTTATAGTCAAGGAAACTGAGGTTAAAGAAGTGAGTTAAGATCAGACAAGCTGAGTACAGTGATGCAGGCAGGCCTATAGTCCCAGCTACTCAGCAAGCCAAGTCAGGAGGATCTCAAATTCAAAGTCAGCCTGAGCTATAATAGTGAGACCTTCTCTCAAAAAGTTTTTAAATACACAAATAAAAAGGGCTAGAAATGCAGCTCGGTGATAAGTATCCCTGGGTTCAATTCCTAGTACGGAAACCAGTCAATCAGTAAATTAAATTAAATTGTAAAAGCTCACACAGCTGGCAATTAAGCCAAGACTGCACGGCTTCTCACTAAGGGAGTTGGGTTCTGAGACCCAAAAGTCTCTGTGGGAGCCTCAGGCCCACCACTGCACATGGTGGTCTCTCATACGAGAGTCCAGCAAAAACGACCGATGCCTGTTTGGGGCTGTAGATGAGACAACCTGTGATGGATGCACAGAGCACCCCGAGGTGCCTTCCAGAAGTCATTTAAATCTGCTTTCCTTTAATGCCAGGGAGCAAGTTCTTGAACATGAGAATACCGCCATCTCCAGCTAGTGTGCGCTGTCTGACAACCTTAAACGGGGATGTTTTTCAGAGCCCTTCAAAGGGAAACAGGCCACTTCTAACTCTAAAAGTAATAGCAAGTGTGTTGGATAAGGCTGATTTCGTTGGGGCTCTTGGTGTTCTCGTTAACCGCGCAGCACATGCCAAGGAAATGTGTGAGCTCAGGCCTTCGGCTTGGTCACCTCCCTGACGCTGGCGTGGCTGACGACGACTGCGTTCTTTTTTTTTTCAGCCTCAATGTGATCATCCCCCACGTGTTCCTTGGCACACTTTTAAAAGCATCGTTAGCACGAGTAGATGGTGCGTGTTAACAGAGTCGGGGTGGTGCGCTGATCAAACGCGAGCTCCCCACGCCGCCACCCCCCGCAGCCTCTAGATACCGCTGTTCTACTTTTAGAGCGGCTTTTTTTTAGCTTGTCTGTCTGAGAGGGAACATGTGGTCCTCCTCTCTGTGTCTGGCTCTTTTCACCTAACACAGTGTCCTCCAGTTGCAAGCTTTCTGCAGTGAATGCTTGGCTTTCTGTCTTCTTAATGGCTGAATAATACTCCACGGCATACGTGTTCCCCATTTCCTTCATCTGTCCATCTGTGGCTGGCACCTGGCTGGCTCCTGTCTCAGCTCCTTTGTGAACAGAGCTGCAGTGAACAGGACCTGCGGCATCTCTTTTCCATGATGATTTCTTCTCCTTCAGATATATATTCAGAGCTGCATCATATGGCAGATCTATTTTTGATCACCTTATCCCTTGGATTTTTTTAAGCAGCCTTTGAGAGATGCTTGGGATAAAGCAAACAGCTCATTTTGGAAGGACGCCATCTGATCAGTTTTGACAGATGCCTGCAGGCTTAAAACCATCACCACAAGCATGGTGACCAGCACCTCTTGGGCTGTCCTCCCTGCCTTCTGATTACATTTCCCCTGCTGGGATTTTGTAGAAATGGGATCTCCGTGTGTGTTGCTTTTTATCTGGCTTCTTTCACTCAGCACGATTATTTTGAGATCATCGTGTTGGATGCATCCGTAGTTTACCCATTTTTAGTACCAAGCAGTGCTTCATTCTGTGAATGTACTACAACTTGTTTACTCCCTCTCACCTGCTGGTGAACTTTCGGATTGCTTCCTGGTGGAAGTGGGTCTTTTTCTTTTCACTGGCATAAGTGAAGCTGCTGTGAACATCGCAGATGCTTCCCAACTGCTGAACATCCTGGTAAATCCATCATGAGTTGCAGATACTCCAGTCCACCTCAGAGAAAAGGCACTGAACACTGAGCATAGTAACGAGACACAGTGAGGCTCCACTGTGCCTGCATCTCCTGGCTCTTACCAGCCCAAGTCAGGAAAACTGTCCATCGAATCCCTGCAAGTCAGGGGCCATCTATCATGTTTGGAAAAGCCTTCGATGTGTATTTCTGTTTCTCCTGGATCCGTACCCAGGAGGGGGTGGCCAGTCCCAAGACGAGAGGGCACTTCGCTTCGATATGGTTAATTCTTTTATTTTAGTAAGTGTTCAGCAGTATCTTATTATGGTTTTAATTTGCATTTCTCTATTGACTAATAATCTTGAACATATCTTCATGAGCTTGCTTACAATTCATATACATTTTTGGGAGAATATCTTTTCAAATGTTCTTGTGGATTCCCATGTTGGGTTCTTTATTTTCTCATTGTTGTGGTTTCAGAGTTCTTCAGATATGGAGGATAAAAGTCCTGTGTCAGAAATGTGACTTGCAAGCATTTTCTGTCACTCTTCTCAGTCTCTTGATATTGATTTTGAAAGAGAAATTTGTAATTTGGATGAAATCAAATGTATTAGTTTTTTTTATTTTTCTGGTGATACAACTCTGAAATGTTTTTGCCTACCCAAGAACACGAAGATTTCTTCCTGTGCTTTCTTCTGGAGGCTTTATAGTTTTACAGATGTGCTGTTTAGTTTCCACATACTTAGGAGGTTTCCTGATAGCCTTCTGTTACTGACCCCTGATTGAATTTTACAATGGTCAGAGCATATAGTTCCTATGAATTAAATCCCTTTAAATTCATTAGAGTTGTTTTAGGACCCAGAAAATAATCAGCCATGGTAAATGCTCGGTGTGCTCTAGAAACAGGTGTGTTCTGCTGCGGCAGCCAGAGAACCAACACAGGTGAAAGTAGCTTGTTCCGATATTCCTTGCTCTGTCACTGAGAAAGGGGTGTTGTTCTTTCTGAATGTATTTGTGGATTTATCCATGTCTCTTGGTTTCATCACTCTTGTTTGGTGAGTTTTGAAACCACTATTAGGTCTACAGATGTTTAAGGTTATTGTGTCCTATTCATGAATCAAATCTTCTTTCATTATGTTGTTAGGTATTGTTGTGGCTTTGAACAGAAATGTCCCCAGATATCTGATATGTTTGGAAGGTGGCCGGATCTCGAGGGGCCTGAGTGTATCAGTGGACTCGTCTGTCAGGAGGTGGGGCCTGGCTGGAGGCGTCACTGGGGCTGTGATGCAGCCCCCTCTGCGATCGCCCCTTCTCTCTCTATTTTCTTGCTGCCTTGTGTTGACAAGCTTTCCCCCACAGCGCCCTTCCCCTGTTCCCCTTCTACCTTGGAGTCAGCTGACGATGGCCTGAAACTGTGAGCCAAAATAAACCTGTCTCTCTGAAGTTGCTGGTGTCTGGCATTACGGTATGTAATCCCTCTCCACCTTTCTAACGCATCTGAGTCTACGCTGAGAGTGGGTTTCTTGGAGGCAGCATGCAGTTGGGTCTTTTTATCTCAATTTCACAATCTCTGCTTTTTAATTAGAGCTGTGAGGCCAGAGATTGGCAGACAATAGCCTATAGGCCAAATCTGGTGTGTAGCTTGTGTCTATATGACCTATGAACAGAGAACAGTTTTTATATTTTTAACGAGGTAAAGGGAAATGAAAATAAATGCATAACTCAAAAAGCCCAACGTAAATACTAAAATAGTTACTGTCTGGCTCATTTCAGGGAACGTTTGCCAACCCTTCTTTCAGATTGCTTATATTTAATTCATCATTGATAAAGGTTCTACTTAAGTCAAGCTTCTTGCTACAGGTTCAGCACCCCTTTATCTAAAATATTTGGGACCAGAAGTATTTTAGATTTTGCATGTTTTCAAATTTTGGAATATCTATGTACACATAATGGGCTATCTTAGTGTGGATCCCAAATGTAAACATGAAATTCATTTGTGTTTCACATTCACCTACTCACATGGCCTGAAGATAACTTTACATGGTGTTTTTAATGCACCTGCATTTTGACTGCAACCCATCAAGTGAGATCAACTGTGGAATTTTTCACTGGTGGCATTGTGTTGGATTTTGCAGGATTATGGATTTGAGGGCTTTCTGATGAGGGGTGTTCAACCTGTATTCATTTTCTTTCTGTCTTATTAGGTTCCCTGCTCCTTTTCTTCTTTCACTACCTTTTTTTTGATTGAGTTCTTTCCTTTTTCCGTCTGTTTAATCTATCTACATCTACAGCCTCTCTCTCCCTCTCTCTCGCTCTAGCTCTCTCTGTCTCTGTCTCTCTGGCTCTCTGGCTCTCTCAACACACCCCTTCCCTCCCCTTGACTAGCGTGTTAGGTATAACTCTTGTAGGACTTGCTTGAGTGTTTGTGATATAATAACCACACTGGCCAAGAACTGAATCAAATTTCTCCATAATGTCAGCATTGAATCCAATCATTGAATTGGATTGGACTCTCATCTAACTCAGTGGCAACAAGAGTCGTAGGAAGAATCAGGTTTGTGGCAGAGGTACATTTTTAACTTCTCACAGTGGACCACTTACTATAATCTAAGAGACTTGCAGTGGTATAGTTCTACTTTTCCTCTTCTGCTTTGTACTGTTGTTATCATGAATGTGTTATATACCACCCAATACCTTGCCATTGTTTCTCTTTTAATAGCTTGATCTTCTTTTTACATATATGAAATTAAAAATAAAGATCTCATAACCAGCTATACAGTTACATTTCTGTGTCATTATTCCTTTGTGTAGACCCAGGTTCTTTTGGGTATCATTTTCTGTTGCTCAAAGGACTTTCCTAAGCTGCATATCTGTTTGAAATGAGCTCTCAGCTGTGTACATATGAAAATATCATCTTCATTTTTAAAAGATACCTTTGCCTAGTGTAGAGTTCTAGGTTGATAGGGTTGTTTTGTTGTGTTTTGTTTTCTCACCCACTACCTTCAAAGCTATTGCTCCATTGTCTTCTAGCTTGGGTTGTTTCTGACTTGAAATCTTCTGTAATACTTATTCCTGTTCCTTTACAAATATCATAGTTTTTCTTTCTCTTTCAGCTTCTAAAGTTTTCTACTTACTGCTGATCTTCAGCAGTTCACTAGAGTATTCTAATTGGTACTTCTTGATCTCGGGGTTCTTTGCACCCCTTGGAGCTATACATTTATAGTTTCCATCAAATTTGGAAAACTATGGTTATTATATCTTCAGATGTTTTTTTCCCACCCCTTCCTCTCCTTTGAGTCCTCAGATGACATGAAGTATCAGCTTAAAAACTACCCATATACCGATGTTCCATTTAATTTTTAGTATGCTCTGTGTCATTTTGCATGGTCCCCACTGTGCTGTCTCTAGGTTGATTAGTCTTTTTCCACAGTGTCTACTGTGCTATTAATACCACCAGGGTGTTTTGCATCTTCTGTGTTGCAACTAGAGGTTTGATTTAGGTCTTTTAATGTTGTCTATGGTTTTAACATGTTTAATATTTTCCCCAGCCATCTGAGTAGTATACAGGGATGGGTAATGGCTCTAATATCCTATCTGCTAATAACACTGTCAGCTCTGACATTTCCTGTTAAATTTTACTGGATGGACTTTTCTCCTTGTGAATTGTGTTTCCCTGCTTCTTCATGGGGATTATAAATTGTGCTTTCCTGATTCTTAGCAACTCCATGATGTGGGCTGAATGATCATGACCCTACAAAATTCACATGTACAAATGGAGATAGGCCTGTGTTAGTCAGCTTTATGGTGCTGCAAAAAAAATCACTGAGAAGAATCAACTTAAAGGAAAAAAGAGACATTTAGGCTCCTGGTTTCAGAGGTTCAGTCCAAGGTTAGCTGGAATGAGGCAGAAGCACCATGGCAGAAGGCATGGTGGAGGAGAGCTGCTCACCTCATGCAGCCAGGAAGGTAGAGGATGGGGCAGGGGAGGGAGGTCCTGGGAAAGGGCAGAGGAGGAAAAGGAGTGAGCCTATGTTGGTGGTCCTTCTCTTTGCTCCATCCTGCCCCTGCCTCACTGGACTATGCCTCCCACATTCAGGGAAGGCAAGTGTCCCCCTCTGCCTCAGGTTGCAGTCATCTCTGGAAACACCCTCACTGACTCACCCACGTGCCTGTGCACTTTACTAGTTTCCTAGGTGTTTTTTAGTGTGATAGTCATATCACACTAAGGTGATAGTCATGATCTCCTTTGGGGATGAGATTAGTGCCCTAGAGAGGTCCCTTGCCCTTCCATCCTGGGAGAACATGGCAAGAAATCAGCTGTCTGTGAAGCCAGAAGCCCTTCCCAGGCACAGAATTAGCCAGGGACTTGGTCCTGCCCTCCCTGGCCAGGAGGACCATGAAAAATGCCTCCTGTTGCCTGGAATGTGCCCAGGCCGCTCTGTTTGGTTTTTATCAGATGCAAGACACTGTGACTTTTCCCCTGCTGATTGCTGAATATTTTAAAATATTCTAGATATTCATTCTAGGTTGCAATTAAACTACTTAGGAGAGATTTGTACTTTTTACTTTGCTTTTATGCTTTCTCGGAGAGTCACGCCAATGTCTTATAATTCTTGCCATTGCAAAGGAAAGATCTCTGAGTCGTGCCTGTACATGTCTGCAGTTTTTGCCTTTGCTCGGAGAAACAGAGCAAACAGGAACCAGCTGGGAGCGCACTCTTCCCAGCCCTGCATGGGCTCCAGTCCCTGTTCCAGCAAATCCTTGCACTGGATTCAGCATTCTGGTACCATTGTCATCGCTGGGATTGTTGTCAAGCGGCATCTGGGGGCGTTGTTTCCTGGACCCCAGCAGATAGCAGAACCCGAGGCTGCTCAGCCTTGTATAAAATGGCATGGTAGTATTTATATAGGATATCTCTGTGCATCTTTCCTGTACCTCAGGTTATTTCTACATTGCACATAGCACCTGAAGCAACACAAATGCTATGAAAGTAATCATCAGACTTCACTGTTTGTGGCAGCAGGAGCGGGAAAGTGTGCACCTGCCCAGGACAGGCTCCGTTCTTCCCAAGTGTCTCCTCCCCTGGGGTTGCAGGGCCAGTGGGCAAGGAGCCCGGCTGTGCACAGCCAGAGACTGGGGACCTGAGGCTCTCGGAGTCTCGCTGGGCACAGCCATCTCCTCAGCATGACTGCTCTGCAAGCTCTTGGGACCACGACTGTCCACCTGTCCCCTCAGCAGACAGAAGCCCCTGTCTGTGCCACCACCTGGGAACCCAAGGTGGTTAGCGGGGTGCCCCAGGGTCCTCTTACTTGGCCCCACCCACTTTTGTGTATTTGGTCCAGTGTGCTGGTTATTTCAACTGGGGAGGATGAATCCAGACCCTCTGAATCCCTCTTGCCTGCGGCAGAAGTGGTTTTCGAGGTCTTTGTGCTGTTCTGCACCGGGGCATCTTGTGTCTTTCCACAAAGCCCACTTCCTCATCAGCATTTTACTGGCAAAAGCATCTCCATCTGTAAAGAAAATGTGAAAAAGGAAAAGGATCAAAGACCACAGTGCAAAGATTTCTGCAACCTGAGAAAGTCTTATCCACGTAAAGGGTTCTTACAAATCACTCAGAATGATGTGTGTCATAAAAACATGTGGCCAATAAAGCTTTTCTGGCTATGCCCCTTGCAAGCAAAGAATCCTGCAGTCAGGTGGAGGATGCGCTCCGTACCCTCCAGTGCTGACAAGGTGTGGGGAGTGGGTGTTGCCACACAGCTGGGGGCCACGGTGCCACCGCAGTGTTCCCAGTGGGTGCTGGCTTGGCGGAGGTCAGGAACTCAAAAGGAAACCAAGAATCAAGAATAGGAGCAAGGACTCCGGCCCAAATGCTGTCTCCCACTGGCAGCACATGGAAGATGGGTAACACCCCTGATCCCGCCCTGGTAGGGTTATGTGGGTCGTCGTCAGAACGCCTGACTTAAACAATGTGATTCTTACCATGGGAAACGTGAACGCAGCTGACAAAGCAGCAGCTTCTACTAGTTCCACCCTCGCTTCTAAAAGCTGGTGCATAGAAAAAGGAAGGTGCGCATAGTGATTACTTCTGAGTGGTGAATTTATGGGTATGCTTTTCTTTCTCTGCGTTTCAGCTTTTTATCATAAATATGTGTTGCCTTTGCAGTAAGGAGCAGGACTGCTTTACATCATTTTAAAGTGTTGGTTAGCTGCCTGCCTGTTCCTGCCACAGGCTGGAGGCTGACCTCCTTCCCCACTGAAAGGCCAGATGCCCTTCAGCGTATGTTTGTGTATGTATCTGTGTGTGTCTGTGTGTCTGTGTGTGTGTGCGTGCATGTATGTGTATTTGTGTATGTGTGTATTTGTGTGTATGTGTGTGTACTGTGTGTATGCAAACTGTGCACCCATGCTTGTGTGTGTTTGGGTGTGTGTGTGTATTGTGTGTCCATATCGCACACCCCATATTTGCATGTGTATGTTTGGGTGTGCGTATGTTTGTATATGTATATATATTGTGTGTGTACTGTGTGTGTGCATACTGCACACCCCGTGTGTATATAGTGTGTGTATTGTCTGTGTGCATACTTGCACACCCTGTGTGTGTATTGTGTGTGCATACTGCACACCCCATGTGTGTGTATTGTGTACATACTGCACACCCCATGTGTGTGTATTGTCTGTATGCATACTTGCACACCCTGTGTGTATTGTGTGTGCATACTGCACACCCCGTGTGTGTGTATTGTGTACATACTGCACACCCCATGTGTGTGTATTGTCTGTATGCATACTGCACACCCTGTGTGTGTGTTGTGTGTGCATACTGCAC
>PVLD010011610.1:0-64403 GCA_004027595.1 Dinomys branickii
GGTAGTTTGATGGGAATTGCATTGAATCTGTACAACAGTTTTGGTAGTATGGCCATTTTTACAATGTTAGTTCTTCCTAACCATGAGCATGGTATGTTTTTCCATTTATTGAAGTCCTCTTCAATCTCCTTTTTCAGAGTACTGTAGTTTTCACTGAATAAATCTTTCACATTCTTTGTTAGATTGATTCCTAAGTGTTCCTTTTCTCTTGTGTGGGAGTGAGAGTGCGGCTCGAGGTGCATCTTAGAAAATAATTTATAGCACAAGAATCACAGCAAGGCTCACCTGGGAGGAGAAATAATCCAGAAAGAACCAAGGGGCAAAAGCCGCAGCCTGGTGTGGGCGGGGGTGAAACTGGATGGGGAGCTCAGGGCCTCCCCTCCCTGGGGTCCAGCCCAGACCTCACAGAACGCCTGGCTCTGGGGCAAGTGGTGCTCAACTCCTAATGGGGCAGATGTATGTGGCATACTGCAGGGACACTCGGGGCCAGCACTCCCAAGCTGTGTGGTGCTCTTGACGCCACATGGGCCTGGGCTTCTCCACGCTGCCCGGGGAAGCAAGAGCGGGGGTGGTTGGTGGAGGTAGCACAGGCCATTCTGATCCCATCTGCCATGCTTAGAGTAACAGGACAGAGCCGAGAGGGACAGGCATGGGCCACGGCCTGTGTGTGTCTGGGGTGGAGGAGGTTCCCATGGGTGGTAGTCGCATGGCGCCCATGGGGACAGTCTAAAGACCACACTGACTCTTGATTGCACTGCTGGTGCTTTGAGGTTTCCAGGGGGCTGGGCTCAGCCAGGCAGCCATTGGGATCCTGTGTGCCGAGAGATGCAGTGGCCGGGGGTGGCTCAGGAGGGGCCTGGCCACAAGACCTGGAAGTGCTGAGGGCCACACAGCTGGCACCACATGCTGGGGCTGCTGTGACAGATGACCACAGGCTGTGGCTCTGAGCAGCAGGGACTCGGTCCTCACAGTTTGGAGGCTCTGAGACTCCGCCTGCTCCGTCCTTGCCCCTGCTCCGGGGATTCTTCTGTGTCTGCATCCTTATCCCCTCTTGTCAGGTGAGAGGACCAGGGTGGGTCCCAGTGCAGCCTCCTCACAGACCCTGTTTCCAGAGGAACCCAGTCCGAGCCCCAGGTGGGTGAGAATGCTGTGGGGTTCCATTCTATCTCCACCCTACCCCGTCTCTCCCTGCGCTGATGCCTCGCGCCTCTTCCTGTTCATCTGCCTTTCCTTTTTGTGCATCTACTCTTTGCACTCTTACCTTTGTAGCTGTGCAGGACACAGAGGGGTGAGCAGAGTGACAGTAACACCCCAGGTCCTGGAATTCAGTGGTTTGGAGGTCCTGCTCTGGGACTTTGTTCTGATCGTATTTCCAAGGACCATGGTCCGTAGGCACAGGAGACCCAAGTTCTGCACAGGCAGGGCCAGTTTCCGTGTCTCACACCCCCGGACAGGCAGGGTCAATCCTCACACAGCAACTCTCCAGTGGATGCTGCTTCTGGATTGCAGGGAGTGGCGGAGTCCCAGGCCTGTGGGGCCCCTGGGCTTGGCTCGCAAGTTGTCAGCTGCTCGACCTCTGCAGGAGCCTTTCCCTGTCCTTTTGTTTATTTTTGAGAAAGGGTCTTGCTGTGTAGCCTAGGCTGGATTTGGACTCACAGGAACCTCCTGACTTGGTCTCCCAAGTGCTGGGATTTCAGATATGTACCACCAAGCCAGCATTAGCAGTCATCGGGCAGCCTGTGGGTGTCAGCTGGGCTGGAGTCCCTGAGGAAGTCATAGCTGTACACACTGGTAGGATGAACCCAGTCTTCACACCGATGCCACCTGGGCCCAGTCCTGCTGCCTTTCTGTCCCCAGAGTGTGGCTGGTGGCCCGGCGGGCTCTGCCATCCTCTGGTGAGTAGTGTCCCAGTCCCTGTTCCCTCCCCACACACTCCCTGGCACAGTGCCCAGGTCGAGAGCAGCCCTGGGCCTCGTCCCCTCTGTGGCATAGTGGCTGGGAGGACTCTGCCACTCAAGCGGCCTCCACCCACGGGGCCAGGGCCGTTCCACTCACCACCCTTCCAGGATCTGTTTTCTTTTTCCTTGGTTTCCAGAAGCCGATGACAGCGCTGGCCTGGCCCAGCTCGGGGTTTGCTCAGCTTCTTGAATCTGTGTGTTTGTGTGTTTTGCCAAATTTGAGAAATCTCAGTCATCATTTCTTGGAATATTCCCTCAACCTTATGGGATTATGATGACATGGACATTAGATCTTTTGTTATTGTCCCTTAGGTCCCTGAAGTTCTGTTATTCTTTTGTGTTTTGTTTAGATTGCATAATTTCTGTGGTTTTCTTCTTCCTTTTTCTTTTTTTTTGTCTTTTGAGACAGGGTCTCACTATGCAGTTCAGGCTGGCCTTAAGCTCACTTTGTAGCCTAGACTGGTCTTGAACTTGCAACGATCCTCCTGTCTCAGCCTTCCGGGTGCTGGGATTACAGGTGTGCGCCACCACGCCAGGCTTGTTTTCCTCACCTGATTCTTCTTCTTTCCACTGTTCTTTCCTCTGATCTATTTTGCTTTTATACTATTCATTGAAATTTTTAGTTCAGCTTTGTTTTTCACATGAAAATTTCCATTTGATTGTTCTTGAATCTTGTATTCCTTTGCCAAGACTCTGCCTGTCACTTGCTGTGAGTGTGTTTGTGGCTGGGGCGGGGGAGCATTTGTGAGGGGAGCTTTAAAAGAACTTGTTGGATAATGTGTTAGTTCCCTCTACTGTGTCAAAGCAACCTAGACGAGAAGAGGTGTATTTGCTGAGCATTCTTGTTGCTGGGATACAACATCTAACACACACAGGTTAGAGGAGGAAAGCTGGTTGTGGTTCGTGGTATGTAGGAGTTTCAGCCCAGGCTCAACTGGCCCCAGGGCAGGCGCAGTGGCAGAGGTGCCTGGCGGAAGGCGAGAGCTGCTCACAGTATGGCGGACAGGAAGCAGAGAGTGGCGAGAAGGGAACCTTCCAGGCCTCAGCCTCTCTGTGCCTCTCTGGGGACTCAGGCTGGGAGAAGGTTGAGGAGGGGCACATGGTGTCCAGCTTGCACCTTGATTGTCTCAGTGACTGCCACCAGAGAGTCCCACGTCCCTGCTGGGGTCAGCTGTAAACCCCAACCCACTGCCATCCCAAGGCTCAGCCTCTGAGCATGTGAGCTTGGGGGATAAACATGCATTTGGGCTCACAGATCACTGTCCATGGCCGGCTGAGGCCAGGTACTGTGTCAGGGACCATGGGCTGGCAGAGTTGCCACCTCCTGCCATAGAAACAGTTGAGGAGAGGGGAGAGATGCATCTTGTGTGTGACCTCCTTCCCCTGCCAAGTCCCAGCTCCACAAGTGGGTCTGTCCTGCCCTGAGTAGACCCACGAGCGAGGCCAGAGCCTCTGACCCAGTCACCTCCAGAGCACCTGGGAGGCCTAGCTCATGGGAGGAGGTGCCACACAAGCCTCAGAGATGGGGATGGAGAGGGCCAGGTCCCAAACCACCCCTCCTGTCACGGACCGTGTGGGGCCCATGAGCTGGTGAGCCTCCTCCACCAGGATGCTCTCAGAGCCACCCATGCAGGGACATCTCAGAGCCACCCGTGCAGGGACGCCCGTCCCTCCTCCCCATGCAGACCTTGACACAGATGCATCCAGGACACCAGGTCCACTGTCAGGGGCCTCAGCCTCTCTGTGCTTCTCTGGGGACTCAGGCTTGGAGGAGATCAAGGAGGGTCACGTGGTGTCCAGCCTGCACCTTGACCTCTTGGAATAACAGCAAGCAGTGACCTATTGTCCCTTAAGTGGCCCAAGGGCTCCCCGTTCCTGGGAAGAGTAGAGTGACTCACTAGGAGCTGCAGCCGGTGCCACCCAGGCTCAGTAGCAGAGCACTTCCTATCCTCCACACTGTATCCTCCAGAAGTCCGAGGGTCACAGGTGCCAGGAGGCCGGTTCAGCTCTTCACCATGCCAGATGCATGAGAGGCCATAGACACTGACACCAGGCCCTGTGCAAAACCTGTGGGGGCATGCTGATGTTCTCTGCAGGGAACTGGCCCCCACGTGCAGACTCCAGGGGTCCCAGCAGCCCCCAGGAAGCCCCCCTCCCTGCCCTTCCTCCCTGCTGCCCCCACTCCTGGAGCCCAGTGGCCCCCCCTCTCCTCCTCTGCATTCTGGCATTTGGAGAAAAGTACACACAACAATAAGGAAAGAATAGAATAAATAGTGCAGAGAACAGAGGGCTTGAGGATGGGTGTTAGCTCGGCCCTGGTCCAGGGTCTGTGTCTGGCTATCATGCATGTGTCACCCAAGTTCTAGCTATCTTCTACCCCTATCTATCTGTCTATCTACCAATCTGTCATCTATCTCTAGTGGCTATCACCATCACCTGTTACGTACCTATCTATCAACTGTCAGCCACCCGTCCATCAGTATTTCTGTCATCCTCTGTCCATTTGTTCACTGTCATCTTATACATCTACCATCTGTGTCATCTGCATGCCTCAATTTACCTTCTGCCCCCGCTCCACCCTGGGTCCTCTTGAATGACCCTGCCCTGACTTGTGATGATGCCAACTGGCTGTCCCATGCCCCCTCAATGGCCTAGTCCCCAAACTGTGACTCTGTGTAAACCAGGTGGGGCTCCACCCGGGGGAGACACCTCATCCCTCACACCCAGTGGTCTTGTCCCCAGCACTGTGTCCTTCTTACCCAGGGTTACCGGTAGACTTGTCCCCTGGGCGACCACATGCGTCTGAGGACCTGGCAGGCAGGATGAACCTTTTCCCTGTAGTCCATCTGGGGAGAGTGTGAGGAGGCAGGAAGTGATGTCATGAGGCAGCAGGAGCAGGGCTGCAAGGAGACCTGGGGGGACAAGGCTGAGCCTGGTGCCACAGGAGAAGCAGTACCCCTGGGGCACACACCTGAGCACATGAAGGGTGCTTGGGCTGGGCTGCTCAGCAGACGTTAGCTCTTGGGGAGTGAAATGGGCCGCTGAGGCCATGTAGGGGACTGAGTGGCCAGGCTTGGGTTGCTACTGGTGCAGGCTTTGGGGCCAGGGGAGCCCAGGCAGACAGTGGCACAGGGACAGGGGCTGGGCTGAGCTGCTGTCAGCAGTGCCTAGGGGCACAAGGAGGATGGGTCAAATCCCAAGGTGGCATCAGATCTGAGGGGCAGGGAGTGAGAGTCACCAAGCTGGGCCTGGGGCTCCTGGCACTATAGTCATGAGTTGTGGATGTGGCTGGACTCTGGGCAGAACATGACCTCAGCTGGGGTGCTGGGACAGTGCCATCCCCACACAGCTCGCTGTGTTGGCAAACAGAAAGAAGGTGCGTGGGCTGGTGGGCATGGCCTGTGGGGCCCTGGGGCTGGGCCAGGTCTGCAGGACCCCAGTTTAGCTTTCAAGCCAAGGCTGCCCTCTGAGGGAGACCCCGTGCCTCCTGAGCTCTGCTTCCAGCCTTGTGCTCACCCTGCACTGCAGAGAGATTCTGGGAGCTGAACAGCACCCCACAGTCACAGCCCCGTCCTTGGGCCACTGGGCCTGTCACCCCACCTGGGCTGCTCTGGGGCCACAGAGGCTGAGCCAGGATGGACAGCAGCCCTGGTGCCCCTGTCGGGCTCCCTTCCACCCCAGGGACCATTGGCCCAGGCCTGAGATCTGCTCACCCAGTAGGCAGACCCCAGAACAACTGCGTCTGCTGGGTCAGGGTTTAAACTGCCACCCTGGCAACCAGGTGTTGGGCTGTCTAGGTCTCTGTTGGGGACATTAGAGCAGGGCCCCCATGATAGCTCTTGGAGGTGAGGGGAATTGGCCGTAACCCACCAGGCAGGGGGAGGAGGAGGCTTGGGGTCCCCAGGGGTTGGGCCCTAGACACGGTGTGGTGAGGATTTCCCATCCTGGCGCGGCCCTGGGTGGGGCTTAGCTGTAGGCCTTGCTGCCCCGCTGACTGTGCTGTGCTATCAGCCACGGCCTCTTAGATTTATGACACTTGGCTGCACTTACTCATTTCTGTAAGCTGTCCCAAGTGCTCCCTGAACACAGGCCAGGTACAACCAAACAAACAAAAGAACAATTGGGTCTTTGGACTTAAACACTTCAGTCGATTTCCTGACAAGAACACAGGGAAGAAAAACCTCACTCTAAATGCCAGGTGAGGCTTCAGCACCGCAGCTCCAAGGCCAGATTGAAGCCCTGCTTCTCCTGCTGCTCATGGCCGGGACTTTCCCTGCAACTCTTGGGCGGGGTGGGGCGGAGCGGTGCGGGTGTGTGTGTGTGTGTGTGTGTGTGTGTGTGTGGCTCCCCTCCCTGGCCGGCTTCTCCCGCAGGCATGGCTGGTCCTCGCAGGTTCCTGTTTTGCTGCTCTCTTTGCCCTGGAAACATATCCTCAGGTGGAGCTGGGTGAAGGTGCTCTGTGTTTGGAGAGGTGTACGTGTCCCTGCCTCATCATCCACTCACCCTGTGGCTCTTGGAGAGGACAGGGCCCCTCTGCATCTCTGAAGTTAGGGGCTGAGTGACTTCAAGTCTCTGCTGTCTAAGGTTGGGAAGCCAACTGTCCTGCTAGGAAATGTGGTCTTCTTGGCGAGGGATGGGGACCAGGCCAGGTGCCGCTCGACTTCGTGGACTGTGTGGTGGTCACCATGGGCTCTGGGGTGGACAGCTCCGGGCTATGGAGTAAAGGACCTCATGCTCCCATCATTTGGAATGGTCACGCAGCGTGTGCGAGGGGCACAGCTGCCCAGGGTCACCTGCAGCTGGGCCAGGGTCAGCGAGGCCTGGATACTGGCCAGGCTCTGCGTCCCCTCCCCGGCGGCTGCTCCCCACACAGAGGGGTGACCGTGTTGGATCAGACTGAGGGCGTAGCATGAGACACCATCGTAGCTCATTATTTTTATACTTCGCATGGAAAGGGGAGGCCAGAAACAAGCACTAATGTGACTGTCAAGTGAAAAGTTTGGAGTAGGCGAATGAGCAGAGATGCTGTCCGAACTGCTGTTCATTATTGTGGTGGGCACTGATGAGGAGAGGCTGCCTCACTGCTGTCCGGCCTGAGCGCCTCGCTCTCCGGTAAGCAGAGGCAGAAGACACTGGGAGTGCTCAACCTCTCAGAGGCCTGAGTTCTGGTCCCAGGCTGAGGTCACTGAGAAGACAGTGTCCGCCCCAGGGTCCGTGCTGTGGAGCAGAGTGGGAGCTGTGCCTGTCAGTGTTTCTCGGCCTGGGGATGCATCCCGCATGGGCACTTTTCCTTCTGGGGCCTGGTCAGGCCTGTGGGGCAGAGGGGTGGTGTGGGCCTCCCACAGGTATCACAGCCAGGTCTGTGAGCACCCTGCTGGGCTCTAAGGCTAGACGCAAGAGCTCCCGGTTAGAGCTCCTGTGAGTGGGGACTCTGAGTCCTGCCCTCTGTCTCTGGGCGCTGGATGGGCATCAAAAGCAAAGCCAGCCTTGTGGTGACAGCTCACAGCAGCCTCTCAGGTTCATGGGCCATGTGTGCTCCCCAGGCAGGGTGGCGAACGTGAAGACACTGCCCTGTACCCATCTGGGTCCCTCCAGCCCCTGTTCCAGCACTCAAGGCTCTGTCCCTCCTGCCTTCTGACCCTGACCACCAGGAGCAGTCTTTGTGGGCACTGCCCCGGCGCAGACCCTATCCTCCCAGCTGCCATGCTTCAAGAGGGTCCCAAGGGTGGGTGCTCGATGGATGCCTCACACTTTGCCCAGGGCCAGGTGCCAAGGAGTCGGGGCCAGGAGGACTGTCAACCTGGGGACATGGCACCCCAGGAGCCCACACACCGCCACGCCAGGGTTCCGAGACTTCCTGACAACCAGCCCTCTCCCCATGCTGGGGAGGCAGGCAGCAGTTGGGTGCCCTTCCAGAATGGAGCCCTTCACAGTGCCCAGCCTGCTCATGCCCAGCAGCTATCAGGATCCCTGCAGACACATGGGGGCTGGGGGATGGGCACCCATCACGGCCTCATCTCTTCCTGTGCCCTGAGCCGCGTAGCCCCAGCACCCCCTAGCCCCCCCTGCTGCCAGTTGCAGCTGTGCTTTTGTGGGGTAGCGAGTCTGTGACTGATGTGATGTGCCGGTGTCGGTGCTTCACACTTGGGCTTCAGGGGCAGAAGTGAGGGAAGGCTTAGCCCTGGAGGAACCTGAGGCAGATGTGCCCAGAAGGAGCTACAGGGCAGACGCTAGAGGGCAAGTAGGGGTTTTTTACCAAGGGGAGGGGAGGTGACCAGCAGTGTCCCAGGTGGCTTTAGTGGGGCTGGGTGCCTGGGGCAGGCAGGGACAGCCACATGGCCAGAAGGAAGAAAGGCTTGACCTTTCAGGGCTCCTGCTGACCTCTAAAGTACTCACTGCCCTTGATATCTGGAGCTGAGATTTGAGGTCTAGGCTCCCGGTTCCTGGTGGGTGAGGATCCTTGAGGGCCATTTGGGACTCCTGGGTCTCTCCAGAACCCACAAGTTCGGGATGAGGGTGTCTCCCCAATCCCGACGCCATGTGCTCCATGTGTGGCACAGTGGTCATGCTGTCTAGCTGGACGTCCCACAGCAGGGGAAATCCTCTCTACCTGTGGGGCATTCAGTGTGGACTTCTGGGGACCCCGCCTGTGCTGGCACAGAGACACCAACAGCCTGGGTCCTGCCTGTGTTCTGCACCCCAGTGCAGAATGCGGCCCACAGCTGAGGCCCAGCTGTGCAACTGTGCCTCGGATGTGCCCGGACAGAAGGAGCGATGCTGAGCCAGGCTAGGCATGCTCAGGTGCCATGTGTTTGGGCATTGTAGGCTGGGAGCAGCCTGTCAGGGCCCAGCCGCCCCTGTGGAACCCCAAGCTGGTCCCAGGTGAGCCCAGTAGGTCTCAGAACCCTGGACACAGCAGCCTCATCCATCTGCTCATCTGCTCCTTCCTTCCCCACTTCACCTAGCGAGTTAGTAAGTGGCTGCTGTGTGTCATGCATTCCAAGCCCAGGCCCACAACCAGGAGCCACTTGCCTGTGCTGCCGCATGCACTCCAGAGGGAAGACAGGGCCACAAGTCCTGTGCCTCCCCGCAGCCCAGAGCTGTGGGCCTTGAGTGGCAAGGGCTTCAGGGTGGTGGGTACTGCTTCGAATAGCCAGGGAGGTCTTCGAGCAGCTCCCATCGGAGCACAGCCCCACAGGAGAAGCTGGTGGTTTTTTTGGGGTGCCCAGCAGTGCAAAGGTCTGGGGAGAGCCTGTTTGGAGTGCTATGGGTAGAGAGCCTGGCCCTCTCTGGCCATGCGGGTTGAGATGGAAAGTTGGGACCGTGCCTGTTGCAGCTGGGCTGTGCTATTGCGGGGCCCAGCACCGACTTCCCAGCTGCGTCACAAGCCACGCCTGTTTCCTTTTCTTTCAGACTCATAAGCAGTACATCGATGCCACCAATGCCAGCAACCAAGTCTCCCTGTACTGTGCCTTCCTGGACTTCAGGTACTGTCATGCAGGAGGCACCAGGGGAACAGGGTGGGGCAGGGGTGGGCAGTGGGCACCGTGCCAGACAGCTCAGACATGCAGCCTTGGCCCAGTCACGCTGCCAGGGGGGCAGCAAGGTCACACGGTCCCACGAGCTGGAAACACCATGACATTGTGGAGGGACAGGGTACGGTGTGCCTCCTCTCCAGATCCTTCGGATGCAGCTTGCTGGTCTGTGGACTCAGCAGGACAGGCACTCTTAAAGCTGGAGTTGACCTTTCATCCTCATCAGAGATGCAGGTGGAAGTTATGGGCAGGGTAGGGTTCTGATGTCCCGGACAACCCCTCTCACGTTCCAGAGGCTTGGGAAGCAGTACTTCACTGCCCGATGTGTCAGGATCTTAATAACCAGATCCAACACTTAGGAACTCAGACAACTCAAAGCCATGAAACAAAAACCCAGGTGACCTGATTAGAAAATGCACTGCAGGCCTCAGGGGATATCAGCTGCAGGGAGAGGTGTGGCAGTCAACATTGTGACATCAGCGGTCACCAGGGGGCTGTGGGCCACTACCCACACAAACACACCAACAGAGCTGCAGTGGGACACAGGGTAGGGCCTGGTGGATGGAGAGAAGGGGATCCCGGCAGCTGTGCATGGGACATGATTGGTGCAGCCATTGTGGCAACAGGCACAAGTTCCTCAGAAAACTAACAACAGTGCTTCCCGCGGTCCATGGTTTGCACCCCACTTCCGGGTGCAGATCCAGAGGGATGTCAGAGAGACCATTGCATGCTGCACGTGTCCAACCATCACGAAGACACAGACAATGCAGTACCCTGGGCAGTGAGGAATGGATAATAGGATCCGGGAAATGGGGCCTGCACAACTGCCGTTGAGTACCGGGCAGCCTCAACCCCAGAGGCAGCAGCCTTGTGAATGCAGGACCTGCATCCTTCCCACTCACTCTCTAGTGATTACTCCTAAGTGTGAATGGAATTTAGAGAAACACTTCCTCACAGACCGCACTGTTGGCTCTAGCCAGAGTGGGCAGAAATGCCCTTGCACTCAGGGCCCCCCGCCCACCCCCAGCTCTGCAGCCACTGGCCTGCCCTCTGTCCCTAGTGCTGCCCAGCGGGGGGTGGTGCTGTAGTGGTGGCCTGGGGCAGGTGGCCTTGCAGCCATTTTCTTGGTTAGTGCAGCATGGTTGGCAGAGCACACATGCAGCTCGTGGGTGGGCCTGGGCAGTGGTCAGTGTGCAGACCAAGCTTAGCTCGTCTGTCTGTCCTGCTGATGACCACCACAGGGTTTCCAGGCTGGAGGGTTAGGAGAAAGCTGAGCATTTTACCAGCTTTGTATTCCCAGATAAACTCCACTTGTCCTGGTGTATTTTGCCGAATTTAGTTTGTTGGAATTATTGAGGGTCTTCGTGCCTGTGTGCATGAGGGAAATCGGTCTCTTATTTGTCTGTTTGTTTCATTTGTGGCTTTTGTAGAGAGGTCATGATACCTGTGTAAAGGGTGCTCTTTGGAATAGTTTGTATAGAATTCCTGTTGTTTCTTCCATAATATTTTAGAGGACTTCACAGACACAGACGTATGAGCCTTACTTGTCACTGTTGGTGGATTTGTACCCACACCTTCACTTTCTTTCATGGGTACAGAACAGTTTAGGTCACCTTTTCAATGAGTCTTGGCAGCTGATGCATTTTTCAAGAATTTGTCCATTTATCAAAGTCATTTAATTTATGAGCAGACACAGTGTTGCTGTTTTGGTTGGCCTTTTGCTTCTGTGGATTGCGGTGGTGTGCTGCTTTCACTTCTTGTGTCTGTAGCCTGTGTCTTTCCTCTTTTTTCTTAGTCACGCTTGTCGGGAATTTATCTATTTTATTCATTATTTCAAGGAAACAACTTTTGATGTTATTGGTTTTTCTCTATTGTGTTTGTTATGGATTTCATTGATTTATGGTCTTCATCTTTCACTTACTTCCAGAGGGGAGTTATTTACCACTTAAAGATTTAATTTTTTCCTCTTTTAGAATTTCTTAACATGAAGGGTAAGGTAACCGATATGAGAGCTTTATTATTTTCTAATGTAAACATTTAATGCTCATTCTTTTCACAGAAGCACTAATTTTGCTAAATCCCACAAATGGTATGTTGTTTCACTTTCATTGAATTCAAAATGTTTTTGAATTTTCCTGTGACTTTCTTTTCCACCTATGTGTTATTTTGAGGTGTGTTGTTTAATTTCCAAACACTCCAGTGATCTTTCTGCTCTGGATTTCCAATTAATTTTTCATTATCTGAAAACACTTTCTGGAACTATGATTTTAAAAAATGTGTTAAAAGTCATTATATGACCCAGAATATGTTCCATCCTGGTGAATATACGATGTACCCTTGAAAAAAATGAGTCCTTGCTGGAGAACCCTATAAACGCCAGTGAGAGCAAGGTGATGGATAGGTGTGTGCAGGTCTCCTGTGTCATTACTTCCCTGCCGGCCTACTCTATCCATTATGCCTGGCCTTTGTATCCTTGGTTTCTGAATTGATGGGCTCAACAAACCGTGGATGGAAATATTTGGGAAGAAAAATTGCATCTGTATTGAGCACATGCGGCTTCTTTTCTCACCAGTCCTCCCCAAACAATCCGGAACAGCACCCTCATTCATGCAGCCTGTGCGCTGTCGGGCCTGGTGCCCTCGCCCTGTGGAGCACACGGGACCGGCCGTGGCTCAGCTGTGCATGTGACATGCTTCCCGCCAGGGCCTTGGGAGTCACATCCTCGCTTCTGGCCCCAGAGTGATGCAGGGTGCACGGGCCAGCTGTCTTGGGGGAATCTATCTACTTCTCCTTGCAATTTTATGAGCTTTTCTCTACTATCTTTGAATTCAGAGTGAATGACACTGGGTTTGTTTATCAGTCATAAAATTTCTGCTTTTGGTAGGCGTGTCCAGACAATTGGTACTTCTATTAATACTGATGTGGTTGGATTTTTGTCTACTATTTTGCTAGGTGCTTCATAAGTTTGCTCTCCTGTCTGTGTTTTTTTTTTTTTTTTTATGTCAAGCTTGTCCTGACTTCATTTGGATTTTAAGGCAGCTTTTATGGTACTATTTTATCTCTACAACTGACTTCTAATTTATACCTGTTCACGTTTTGTGGTGGCTTCCTGGGCATATATTGTGTGTGTCCCCTTCATCTGGTCTGCCTGCAGTGAACACTGTGTCGTCTTAAGCGTGGTCTGAGAAGTTGCAGTGATTCCTCCTCAGCCCCTGCCCTCCAGTGGGCTGCTGTATAGCCATGTATCTGCAGGTGCCATAGGTGTACAGGAATAGTCTTTGCCTAGACAGTCAGTCAGCGTAGAGCAGTCACAAGTAAGACAGGAAAGCCAGGCTGTCCTTTACTCCCTTTCTAATTACTTCCCTTTCTTGTGCAGACCTGGGCTTCTGTCCCGTACCTGCCCTTCGCAGGGACCATTTGTCTGAGGAGGAATTCTCTTTTCCTTTGGAAGATGTTTTCTTGGATTCTGGGTCTTTTTCTAGATTTCTCCTCTGAAACTGTTCATGAAATATCTCAGCACTATTCTTTTCAAAAGTGACACGCTGTTTAAAAAAGCAAATGTCCCCTTCGACCTTCACAGCCTATCCCCCTTCCTCCCGTCCCTCCAGCAGGGGCCACAGGTCAGGGTATTTTGTGTGTCTTGTTTCAGTAATTTCTGTATCACTTATATTTATGCTTACAGGAAATAGTTTTGCTTCATTGAACATTTCTTGCATCATTCCACTCCATTCTGTTTTGTGTTCTGTGCCATTAGTAAATGTTTCTTGTATTGGATTCGTACACACCACGCTTATCCATGTACCCAGGGGAATGTTTCCCGCCTGCACGCAGCCTCCCCAGGTCCAGGCCCCTCCCGGTTCCTGGACCTGCCTGATCTTGCCAGCCCACTCCGGGGCTGAGTGATTTCTGCAGGATCAGGTGGGAGTTGCTTCCTGCTTCACCAGCTTCTTTAGCCCAGGCTGCACCCTCACAGGAAGGTGCAGCATCACACTGTAATGGCGCCACTTGGAATATGTGACTTTCACAACTTCTGATGCCCCATACAAGGCTATTCCTCATCCTCATGGCTATGCCCACCTGGTTCAACTGCCTGGCAATGCCCTGGGCACCTCGGATTATGGCGTGGCACTTCTGGTTTTGGAGTGCCCACTCCTGTCCAGCTCCTGTATCAGGTTAATTTCCCATAGTTATTTCAGGCTCATCAGGTCCACAATCTCCCAAACAAAAGTATAAACAAAAAGAGGTGAATGGAATGATATCAAGGCTCCTGGAGGATCAAAGCCCTCTCACAGAACTTGAGATTCCCCCGGGGATAAGACCAAGACCTTCTCTGGGTAGCCTGTATTTATTTGGTGTTCAGAAGGGAGGGGAGTACTCAAAAAGGGCAGAACCACTCAAGGACTTCTCCAAGTAAGGTATTAAATTAATCCACCCAGCAGTGAGATGCCTGAGGCTACAGTCTTTATCTAGTAGAGGTTGAATCCAGGTGTCCTTGGCTGTGACCTTGTCTTAGCCGTTGAGGTCTCATTACAGGTCTCAGTAGGGATCAGTAACTCACAGAGGTTCACTTACTATGAGTCCACTGCCCATCTGTAGACAAGGAGCCTAGGCCTTGGACAGACTCACAAGTAAACCTGAAAAGCCTATGCCTATTGGTTAATTTAAGTCCTGCTCAGGGCTGCTTTGCAGTGGTCTCCATCAGTCCTGGGCAAAGAGGCCCAGGGCAAGGTATAGGGGCCGTGCCCACCGCGTGTCCCTTATGCTAAGTTACCAGTGAGTGATAGCTCCTCTAAGCTGTGGGTTCGAGGCTGTGGCCTGCCCTTGTGTTAAACACCTCCTGCTTCCCCTCCTGGGGTCAATGCTCATTCATCAGGAAAGGCACCCTGGAGGCCACTGGCCACACAGGAATAGCCTGTTCACACACTGAGGTCCCATCCACCCAGGGACACATGCTTCCCTGGGACAAAGATATCAGCCCTCTGTGCTTGGCCCAAGGGCATTGACAGGGGAAGTGCAGAATGGGGTCCCTGGGCCATCCCACCTGACAGAGGCACCTCCTGCTGTATCCATGTGGCAGTTGGGTCACAGCCAAACACAACCCCGTGGCAGACCGGGAGTTCAACTGCTCCTGGTTTAGAAACATCTTCCCCTGGGGGCCCTGCTTTGGGCAGATTTGTCTTTGCTGAAAACTCAGAGCCACAACTTCTGCGAAGATAGGTGCCCTGCATGTACCTTTCAGAATCTAAAATGGAAGTGCAGACAGAAGAATCATCTTGGCCAATAAAATCACCACCTATGCACATCAAAGCATGTTTGCTTGAGGTCCCTTTCATCTTGGTTTGTACTTTAAGAAATTATACGTGTAGCATTTGGATTAAAAAGGGAAACATTCTAGGGCAAAGCCAACGCCCCATTTGACCTGCCTGGGTCGTCCTGGCCTCCACCCTCTGGAGGTGATCACGCTGGGGCATGCTGGGTAATGTTAAATGTGCACTGAGTAGCCGTGGTTCTGCGTTCTATCATAGCGCCCCCTACTGGGCAGGGCCCTTTAAAACTGACAGCGGTGTCTTACTGCACCTGTGCGCCACATGGAGCTGACCTGCCCTGCTCACATCTGCAGACACACACGGCCGGACCCATGAGTTACTGTAGCTCATGTCTAGCGCCACTTGTGCCTCAGCAAAGGCCCACACAGGACCTGTGTTCCTGGCCCAGAGCCTCCCACATGCTGTCCATGGTGACAGGTGAGGTCCAGGCCTCTGCAGGCCTCACCAGTGCTGGCGCTTCTACTTCCTGCTGGCCTTTGGTGGCACCACCACAGCACTGCTCCAAGCCTTGGGCTGTGCGGGCCCCTCTGACCACCTCTGCTATGTCCTCAGCTCCGGGAAAGGCGTGTGGTCGAGCCAGGGCTGTGCACTCAGGGAAGGAAACCTGTCCCACTCCATCTGCCACTGCACACACCTTACCAACTTTGCCATCCTGATGCAGGTGGTCCCGCTGGAGGTAAGCGAGCTGCCCCGGGCAGGGGACGGGGTTGGGGGAAGGGTGGGTCTGGCAGCCTGGCTCCCAGTGGTCCTGGGTCACTCTGGCCTGGACACCTACTACGCAGACCCAAGACAAAGTGCATCAAGCTCTGTTCAAGTCCTGGGAAGTAGCTGGACCCACTGTCACTAGACTGAAGGATGCGTGGGGGACAGTGTGGCCCCGGAGTGGGGCCATCAGCACATGGAGACAGACTTGGTGGGAGCCAGGGAATGTCCAGGTCACAGCATGTGCTCAGGACTGAGGGAAGGCCCTGGGGCAGGAGGGGAGGGAGGAACCCACACAGGGAGCATCCCCTCCATCCTGGGGGAGGAGGCCCGACTCTGAATCCAAGATGAGTGCCAGTACAAATCTGTCACTGCTTGAAAGAGATGACACCAGATTTAGACAGTCTGTGGGTGTCGTCGTGGGAGCAGATCACATCTGCTCGTTGCCAGAAAAGGTTGATTTGAAAAATGGTTTAAAATTACCCCTGCTAAAAATGAACATTCTCACAAACATTGAAGAAATTAAGGCAGAATTCTTAAGCAGACACCGATGCCGTGCACATCTACAGAACTCACAAAGTAGCCCCAGCTGCTGTTCCTCCTCCACACAGAGTGTGGAGTCTTTCTTGGGTCCCTGAGCAGGTTCTCGGACTTGTGGCGCATCCTCTGTCCTGGGAGTTCATGTCCCCACTCTCCCATCCCTCTCTGAGGTTCCCTCTTTCCTCCTGGGTCCCCCAGGATGGCTTCACCTGCATGGGCTGGGGCTAGGAGCAGGGATTCGGACTGTGGCCCAGGGAGGGGGAGCTCAGGATGCTGTCCCAGGATTCCCTGGAGGTGCCCTGGCCTAAAAGGAGGCCCTGTGTATGGCCAGTTAGGAGGGGGAACTCAGGGTGCCATCCCAGGATTCCCTGGAGATGCTCTGGCCTAAAATGAGGCCCTGTGTGTGGCCAGTTAGGTTAGGTCTCCATGTAGGGCCACGGGAAGCTGCAGCTATGGTGGGTGCCCCCTGTGGGCTTGGGCTGGGGCTTCCAGTTCCTCTGGACCTGGACCCAGACACTCACGACTTCGTGTGGATTTCAGTCAGACAGCTAATGAGCAAATCAGCAGCCAGTGAGGGTTTCCAAGGCCAGCTGGGGGTTGGGAGCTCTGCCCTCAGCAGGGAGTGAGTTGGTTCCCAGGAGCCGCAGGTCACCCAGCAAGTGCTGGTTCAGCCAGGGCCCAGTGGGGTGACTCAGGCTCATTGGCAGCTGGGGGCACAGGAGCTGGGGCTTAGGACCTGTCTAAGGTGGCCAGCAGGGGGTGTAGGGGCAAGGCCGGGGCCCAGTGTGGCAGCTCCCCTTGCAGCGGGTTGACCCAGAAGGGTCCAGGGGAATGGCCAGGTGCTGCTGAGACAGGAGTGGGATTTCCTGGAAGCCTGTGCAGGGGGCTGGGGCAGGGGGCTGGGAGGAGTAAGGGCCAGAGGCTGGGGTGTGGGGTGTTGCTGGGAGACCTATGGGCCACTCCCATGAGCTTTGGCCCACGACCTTGGGCTGTGTTCCCACCCACGGCTCGTGTGCCAGGGAGAACAGGGCCAGGCTCAGGATGGCACCTGAAGGCAGGGACCTGGGGATGGTGCTGGGCAGGCCACTCCTCCCCCCAGGCTGCCCCTTCCTGGCTCAGACCCCTCTGTACCCCATAGGGCTCAGCACTGTCCCCTTAGGCACAGTGCCTGCCCTGTGCCCTGTGGGGGTGCTAGGGCATGCAGAAGCCCTTGTCAGGACAGGAGAACCTGGAAAGGGGTCCAGCAAGGCCCCCAAACCTGGCAGACACCTGGCAGAGTGTTGTGGCGGGGCTGTTGCTACCCGGGCGCTGGGGGCCAGCTGTGGCCAGCGGGCAGCTACATTTGTGAACTGCAAGGAGATTTTCACCTTCACACATTGGCTGCAGGTTTTCTGGGCTGTGTGCATTGCCTACAGTGTAGGCTCCTCCAGAAGAGCAGCCTGTGCTCAGCAGTGCTGCACACCAGGCAGCCCCTGCCTCCAGTGAGAGGGTCACTCACCGGCTCTCAGCCTGTGGGAAGACCTTGGGGAAGGGGACAGAGCCATGAGGTCCTTGCTCAAGACTCAGGCGGGTGCCCCAGGACCACTCTGCACAGTTTGCATCCAGGGCCCTGGCAGTGTCTGTCTCTCACTCAAAGCAAAGCTAGGCTTTGCCAGGCATTTCTAAATCGAGCTGAGGCAGGAAGGGAAGGGCATGGTGGGGCACACCTCAGGCTGGCAGCGTGTGTGTGTGTGTGTGTGTGTGTGTGTGTGTGTGTGTATGTTCCTGAGGGCACGCCCAGCACACCCTGGCCCCCAGTGGCCAGCCAGGTGTGGCCCAGCCTCACATGGCTCGAGGCACACCCTGGGTATGAGCACGATCGTGTGCCATAGCCTGGTGAGGGCAGCGTGTGAGTAACCTGCGTTCATGGTCCTGGGGCCACATGGGTCTAGGCAGCATCAGGGCTGCAGTAGACACGTGGACATCCTCAAGAACTGGCTCCCTCCACCACAGTCATGAGGCTGAGGATAGGTTGTGAGTGTTGGCTGTGGTGCTCAGGGCCTATGGCATGGTCCCCATCCTGGTGTAGATAGCAGTGCACCATGTGAGATGCAGGGGGTGTGCGTGGTAGGTACATGGGTTCTCTAGGCCTTCTGTTCAGGGAGCCTACAGCTTCCAGAGCCCAAGGTCACACACATGGATCTCGATGACCTGTTCTGGAGCAGTGGAGCTCCCCGAGTCCCAAGGGTGCCGAGCACAGGGGTGCAGGAGGGCCCTCGTAGGCCGACGCCCCTTACCAGGACCAGAGCAGGCTGACCATTGCCCTGGTGCCCTGGCTGGGCATGGTGGTTCCTTTCACCTCCCAGCCAGGCAAGGTCGCCTGCTAGGATGCTTGCTTGCACCTAGCTGTCCAGCCCTGGCCCAGGCCTGAACAGCAGGCAGAGGGTGGATGGGGCAGGGGTGGGATCCAGGTGGTGGCTGCAGGATTTGGGCCCTTGGTAGAGGACTACAGCAGCCAGCATGTGCGGGCCATGTCTGCAGCCCTGCCCTGGGCCTCTCGGGGGCAGCAGCAGGCCCGGGGCTGGAGGAGCAGGAAGGCTGGCACCCAGCAGGCTGCCTTGCCCACACCCTCTCACCCACAGCTCCCACGTGGACACCAGGTGGCGCTGTCCTCCATCAGTTACGTTGGCTGTGCGCTGTCCGTGCTCTGCCTGGTTGCCACACTGGTCACCTTCGCCATGCTGTCGTGAGTCCCCCCGCCCACTCCTGGGGCTGCCGCTCTGACACCTGCACTCCAGATTAGGGTGCAGGGGCTGGGGGATGTGGGGGGTGGGGAAGATGGGCTGCTGTGAGTTGGGGCCCTGGAAGGCCCCAGCCCAGACTCCAAGTTCTGGAGGATCACTCCCTGCCTGCACTTTGGCACCTGCTGAGCCTGGGAACCTGACGGTGCCCTTGGGTGGGGGCCCCATCAGCAGCCGAGTTGGCGGGGTGGGGACAGTGAGCACGCCCCATGCAGGACAGGGGAGAGGAGCCCCTGGAGGACCAGTGCAAAGACACTGAGGTGGGGCAACTGACAAATCGAGAAAAAGCCAAGTGTGGTGCATACACCTGTGCCAGGAGGTAGGCGGATCCCAAATTCCAGGCTGGCCCGGGAACTTAGTGGCTTAGCAAGAGTCCATCTTAAACTAAAAACAGCTGTGGATGCAGCTCTGTGCAGAGACCTGGGTTTAACCCTAGCACTGGAGATAAAGAGAGGAAACAGAAAAGGGGGAAGCGGCTGGGGCAGAGCAGCCACAGGTGGGGTCAGACTGCGTGGGCTGTGAGCCAGTAGCCCCGGGATGGGGCAGGCACAGCAGTGCTGGGCTGGTTTCACAGAGACTGGGCTACCAGTGTCGGGAGGACAGTGAGGGGAAGTGGCTTCATCTCCGCCCCTCCTGCAGCTCCGTCAGCACCATCAGGAACCAGCGCTACCACATCCACGCCAACCTGTCCTGCGCTGTCCTGGTGGCCCAGGTGCTCCTGCTCGTCAGCTTCCACATGAAGCCAGGCACGGTGAGGGGCCACCGGCACCCTGTCCCTGCTGGGTCCCCCGCTCAGGCTGCAGGGGCAGGAAGGTCATTCCCAAGGGCACAGTATGGCCATGGGCCAGCAGGAGCTAAAGGGCCTGGACTGGGAACAGGTGGGAGCCCCAACCTGGAGCAGGAAACAAGACCACGAGGGCAGGGAGGAGACAGCACCTGGGGACTCCCATGTCCCTCCTGGCACAGGTCCCCTGCCAGGTGCTGGCCACACTGCTGCACTACTTCTTCCTGAGCGCCTTCGCCTGGATGCTGGTGGAGGGGCTGCACCTGTACAGCATGGTGATCACAGTGTTCGGCTCGGAGAGCGGCAAGCACCTCTACTACTACGGCATCGGATGGGGTAGGTGGGGCATGATGGGGGGATGGCACAGCAGGACAGGAGGATGGAGGGGCGGGAGGAGGACCGGAGGGTAGAGGGGCACCCGGCTGCTGCTCCGACAGATGCTGAAATCTCACATCCCTTGGGAAACTCCTGACATCCCTGCCTCGGTCAATTTGGTGATCTTTTAAAGAACCAACTTTTGGTTTTCTTGATTTTCCTGGGTTCTTTTCTTTTTGAGACAAGTTCTCCCTGTGTAGTCCAGGCCGGCCTTGACCTCACTGCCATCCTCCTGCCTCAGCCTCCTGAGTGCTGGGATTACAGGCGTGCACCACCACGCCCGGTTTTCTTGTTTTTCTGTCATCTGGTGTGAAACCTCTGCTCCCATTTTTGTCTTTTCCTCCCTCTGCTCACGCCCGCTGCCCTTTCTTCCTGTGTGCCACAGTCTGTGGCCAGGTCGCAGTCCTCTGCCTCACTGTCCCTCCGCCTGGTTCGGGGGGCGCCATCTCCCCATGCGCAGCTGTGGAGCCCGTGTTTCCTTTGTGCGTCCTTGCTCGCCTGCACCCAGGAACGCTTCCTGATGTCTGCTTGGTTTCCTTTCTGGCCCATGGGTTGTTTTTGCATTTGCTACTCAGGCCCTGACGCTCTGCTCTCTTCGTACTGTTAGCCAATCTCCTCCCACTTGCTGTGGGCGGTGTGTGTGATCCTCGTCCTCTTAACAGTACTCAGGCTGGCTTCTCGGCCCAGTAAGGATCAGCCCCGGAAGACACCCATCTGCCCTGCCAGGAAAAGCCACGCTGAGCTACACGGCTGAGGTGCCTGGGGCTCCACGGCCTGCTCTGTGCCCTGTTCTGTGCCCACCCTTGTCTCCTGCTTTGCTTACTGAGCGCAAGCAGCCCTTGAGTTGGCTGGGGCATCTACTCCCCCCTCAGCCTGACCGCTTGTTTCCCACCTTGGTGCGGGGTTGTCTGTGCACAGGCTGTGTTCTCGCGTCCTGATGAACCGACTGCTCAGGATGATAGATGCCTCCGGGTCATGGTGTCCCTTCTGCCCAAAGTACTTGTTGTCACTGTCAGACTGGCTGCTCCGGTTGCATGCGCTGCTGCTTGCATGGCAGGTCTTTTTCCTCCCCCTGGATCCACCTGTTTGCATCCAAAATCCACAGGTGTCTCTGTGGACAGCTGTCCACCACTCCTGCTCTCAGTCCTGCCTGACAGCCTGTCTGTAGGTCGGACCTACCCCTCCACGGTGAGCATCTGCAGACGTGTGGGTTCACTGTGCCTGGCCTCTTCCATGTACCTGTCACCTCTCCCGCCTCCAGGGCCCCTTTCCCACCTTCTTTTGAATTGAGTGATATTTTCTGGTGTAACCCTTTCATTAATTCCCTGCCCGACTTTTCACTGTATTTTTGAGCTGTGTTTTACTTACTTGTTCTCATGCTTATTGTGTCCACCTTAGTGCACTGAATCCATTTCACACCAAATTCAGTGGGCTGGGAAATGCCCCTCCCATCCGGCTCTATTATTTTCCCCTCTTCCTGTGACCGCTGTTGCCCAGGTGACGTCTGTGCATGGCCTGGCCGATAGCACACCGCTGTAGTGACTGCTAACTTGGTCCTCCTCTGACTTTCCAGGAGGCCGAGATCAGGAGAGCAGTTGGCGCGCCTCTGGGGTTGCTGGCCAGCCTCCTCACCTGTCATCTCTGGCCGTCACTGTCCCTGGGTCTCTGTGGCTTCACTGGCTCTGTGGCACAGTAGCCACCACCCACAGCTCTGTGCACTGTGGGAACGAATTTCCTCTCTGGTTGCCATAGTCAACAATGTGACCCCACAAACACCGTTTCCTACCCTTGCTTTCCCCCTAGATTGAGGGGATGCACAAGGAGCACACGCTTCTCTTCCATTCCTTGCAATTCCCCAATTGCCTCACCAGCAAGGCATGTGTGCATGTGCATGCAGTGCAAGCAGTGCACGTGTGTGTGTGCGTGTGTGTGTGTGTGTCGGAATGACTGTGAGATCTAGTGGAGCTTTCATTTCTGTTACTGCACTTTTCAAACCCTCCTTGTCTGCTCCTTCTGAAATGCTGCCCACGCCCTTGCTGCTGTGGAGACACTGTCACCACCTGCGGGTTCCTTTCTGGGGCTGTGAATCCCTGGGAAACGACCTTGTGAGATGATGTGAGGGCTTCTCCTATGAAATCTGTGGGGCCCCCTCCTGGCACTTTTTGCCATCTGCTCACCCTATGCGTGCCACATAGTCCTGCATTTTCCTCGAGTCTGTGTTTGCATGACATGCAGCAAGGGCTCTAGGTCCCGGGCCCCCTCCTGGGGCTGTGTTTTTGTGAACGCAGCCCCTTGGTCACAGAGGCTTCGTTGGGCTGATCCGGATGTCCCCTCATGGGCATCTGCAGAGTGGCCAGCAGAATGTGCCCAGAAGAAACCTGGCACTCGCCCCACGTGAAATCTGTTTGACGCAGGCACTACAGGGTCATTTGGAGCTGTCCTTGGACATGTGCAGGAAGGTTCAGTCTTTTATCCTGAGTAAAAGTGGTCTGTGTGCATCCTGGTGGTCTCCCCGGTACTCTGCACAGTGCCCGCTGCCCTGTCTGAAGTCTCTTGCCAGCCTCTTGTCATCTGCGGGAGTCTGGCACCAGGCTACCCTACCTACGTCCCGCTGAGTGTTTACCTGAAGTTCTTACACATGTGAAGCCCTGGCAAGGCAGTGGCCTATCTCATCTACCCAGTGAGCAGACTCAATCCCTTGATTGAGATGTCTTTTTTATTTTTTCTGGAGACAGAGTCTCACTGTACAGTTCAGGCTGGACTTGAGCTCGCTTTGTAGCCCAGACTGGTCTCAAACTTACAAAGATCCTCCTGGCTCAGTCTCCCGAGTGATGGGATTACAGGCATGTGCCACCACACCCAGCCCTTGATTTTGCAGTTTCAAGTCAGCACATGTGATTTACCTGCAGAGGGAACCCAGGAGTGACATCCCCCCTAGGGCTCCCCAGGGCTGGAGCAGGGCACATGGGTGGCCACCTTCTGGCATCTGTGCTGCCTGCCACCCATGCAGGGAGCTCAGGTAGCCCCATGGCCAGTGGCCCCTTGCTGTCTTCCCTGGACAGGAGGGCAGGTCCCCTGTGGCAGCTGACCACAGTTAGTGAGGTGTAGGAGGCTGTGTGGCCACCACGGAGAGCTGGCCAGCTCCACGAGGACTGAGTCACACGCTCTGGAGGCACAGTGTGTTCACACGCACACACAGAGGCTCAGCCAGGGCAGCCGGCATGGAGACTGAGTTTAACAGAGTTTGTGGGAAGCATTGTTAGAGGAAGGAGCCTGGGGAGCAAGCTTGCTACCTCTGTGATGGATGCGTGTGTGTGTATGTACATGGTGTGTGTGACACTGTGTATGTGAGGGTAGGTGACTGCGTGTGAATGTGGCATGATAGGCGTGTGAGGGTGTGACAGGGTATGTGAATGCATGTGTGGGTGTGAGTATGTGATAATCTGGCGGATGGTGTCTTATGTGAGCTGCACAGTGTTGAGGAAATGAGTAGTTTGTCAAGATTTAAAACGGAGTTGCCGTGGGCTGGCTTCCTGGATGGCATGGCTGGGAGCCCAGTGCTGGCAGGGACACACATAGCCTGTTTGGGCGCCGAGCCTGGGCCCCACGTGAGCCTTGGTAAGCCTGGCCTCCATCTATCTCTGGTGGGTTGGGTTCCTGTGCTCACCTGGTCAGAATCCTAGGGCCAGGTCCTGTGCTGCAGTGGGCTGGCTTGGCCTCCAGTCTGAGTGAGTGGGGCAGGATCAAGCTGCCATGTAGGCATTGGCTCGGGACCCCGAGGTCCGGTCCCAGGCGAGGCCGTGCCAAGTGCTGTTTAGGGGTTAGCTCCCGCTCCAACTGCACTGTCCATACACACCTCCTGTCCTCCAGCATCCCTGGGCAAGAGCTGGAAGCCAGAGAGGCTTTGTCTGTCCCCTGCGCTGCCCAGCTGGCCCGGATGGCCCTGGAGCCAGAACTGGATACTGTGTGGCCACAAGGCCCATGCTCCTCCCCTGGGCTGCCTCCACCTCATGGGCTCCCTGCTCGAAATCCACCCAGAATGTGTTCTTCTCAAGCCCCCACAGGAAGCAGCTTGGGGTCCAGGGTCCCCTGCTGGCCGCTGGCCTCCCCATGGCATCCCTTTCCCTTTTCCAGCAGTGTCAGTCCTCGTAGAATGGCAGAGTCAGCACCCAGGTTTGGAGTGGGTCCACACCACGACAGGTGTAGACTGGAGGTGCCACAGAGCCCAGTCCTTGGGGCTGGGCCGCCTCCAGAGACCTGGGCTCCTCTCCTGCTCCAAGGAGAGGACAGCAGAAGAGACATTCCTCCCAGAACCCTGGACAGAGCCTGCCCCTGGTCAGGTGGCCCCCAGCGGCAGAGGTCCCCATGGAAGGCCAGCTCCTAGCTGCCGTCCGGCTGCCCTTCCAGAGGTGCTGAGGTCTGGTGTGTTGGCTGTTGTGCTGGCCTCTGGGGATGCAAGTAAACCCTCTCCTGTGGGGCCCAGGGCAGGACCTGGGAGCTTCCTTCCAAGGTGACCTATTCACAAATGAGGGCCAGGCCAGCCCCTCCTCAGCCCAAGAAGCTGAGAAACGCAGTTCCTGCACTCTGGGGCCCTCAGGGAGGCAGTGTGGTCTCCCTGCCTCACGCCTTATACAGGGATAGAGGGTAAAGGGCAGGGCGCAGAGGGCAGAGGCTGCAGCAAGGGCACTGCGGAAGGCCCTGTGCTTTCTGAGCAGCTTGACATGTGCCATGGGCAGGAACAACTGGGTTCCCACTGGAGCCACCTGAGGGGTGTACAGGGGAAAGGGCAGGGCTGTGAGCCACTTGTCCTTTGGGGGCTCCTGCAGCTCCCACACGACTCCCCCACCCCCACGGCAAGGCCCAGGCAGCTCCTGCAGGACTAGGCTGAGTCTCTAGGAGATTTTAAAAATTTTTTTCAAAATGATTTTTATTTTCATCAGTACAGATTTGCAATACATCACGATTACATCCACCCCAGGGAGTTGGTGCCTGAACGCAGCTACTCATCCTACATGTTCTGTGTCTCCTTCCCCTCTGTAGGAAGAGCAGAGCCCCAGAATCTCTGCTTTTCAGAGATCAAAAGCTCTGTGGATTGGGGTCCTGGGTTTCCTACCTTATCCCACACTGTATTCTCCTGCTACCCCCGAGTGTCCCTGCCGCTGCTGGCTAGAACACCCAAAACATTTAATTCTCACACTCAACCCTAAGCCACAGAAATCTGTCCTGAACCGGCTCCAGAGGAAAGGGGATCTGCTGGCTCACATACTGACAAAGGCACAGGGTGTGGGCTTCAGGGAGGGCCCGATCGCAGCTTACACACCGCAGTCACAGTTGCTTTCTGCGATTTCCTGTGGGGCCACAGTGGCTGTGTGGCCCTGTCCCACTAGCACCTTTGCCCACCCAGGACCCAGCAGGAGACACCAGCCTCAGGAAGTCCCCAGCTGAGTCTCACAGCTCCATCATTGACTGAACTGCTATGGCCGAGGACTGGGTATTCTAGGGAACCCTCCTGGGTCACGGCTTCTCGACCCAGGAGTGGGCTGGGCCTGGGGCCCAGGGTCTATGTGTGAGGGATGTTTGGCTTGTTGAGGAATTACAGGCCTGGATGTGCCTGGACCCCTCAGACCCAGCTGAGCTGGCCAACTTTCTCCACAGTTCTGAGGCGAGTTCTCACGACACCTCTGTCTCTGGCTGGGGTACCCTCCTACAGATGCCCACGGGCACTGTCTGTGTTGGGGTGACCATCGCTGCATGGCCCATGGGCCAGCTCGGCCTGGCAGAGCCAGGAGTGTGAGTGTGCCTGGTCATTGTGATCCATAAGTGTGTGTGGCATCCCTATGGCCTGGTCAGTGACATGTGTGTGTCATCTCCTGTCTGAGCTGCCTGTTCCCTGCGGGTAGTGCTGCTCTGTGTCCAGTGCCTGGCTACGTCCCTGAGTAAGCCATGTCAAATCACAGCAAGGGGAGTCAAGGTCCAGGTGGCCGTGTGACCTTCTCCCTCCCTCAGGCTTCCCCCTGGTCATCTGTGTTGTCTCCATCTCCTTCGCCATGGACAGCTACGGGACGAGTAACAAGTGAGTGGGCATGCTGGGGTTCAGGAGACGCATGGCCTGGATGCTGTCTGTCTGTCCGTCTGTCTGTCTGTTGGGTCGATGTCCATGCTGAGGAAGGCTGGGCTGGGGAGCTGGCCACCTGCTGAGGCATCACAGTGCCTGGGAGCTCCGGGCTGGGCTTTGTTCACCCACATCCTCCCAGATCCACACTCTGCTATGTGCCCAGCCTCGCCCAGCACCTGCAGGTCAGCCCCAGTAAACTTGGGGCACAGCGAGTGCAGCTGTGTGCACACATGTGGCCTGAGGGCACAGCGGGGCTCGGGGTCACTGGCTTGGCGAGGAGGGTGGGCATCTGTGCCCCAGGCCTGCCTTACACCTGAACCCGTAAGTACCCAGACTTCAAGGTGAGGGGATGTTTAGGGGCCCAGTTTGTTTCCTAGCCACAGTAGGACAGAAGCAGGCACCCGTGAGTGGTGTGGCGTCCCCCAAGCTTTCCAGGCCTCAGTTTCCCCATATGCAGCACAGGGTTACCGTTTCAGCCACTGAGGGGTGCCAAGGGTGAGTCAGGTGATGGAGAGGAAGGCTTTGCCATGTGGTGGGCAGGGCTGCTGCTCAGGGAGCACCAAGGACACAACACCCTGTGTGCTGGCCAGGACTGTGCCCACTCCCAGCCAGGTCCCAGGGGACATGCCTACACCTGGAGCACCCAGCCTCCAGGACTCAGCAGGCAACCAGTGCCTGGGCCTGGCACTTGGCAGTGGAAATGTAGGCCACTAACTTGTTTGCCCAGTCCTGGGGTGGGGTGTGGAGGCCGGGGGACCTCTGCAGCCCCAGACTGGACCCTGGGTGGAGAAGAGCCCTTAGGGACCAGGAATGCCACCGGCTGTGCCACAGAGGCAGGGGCTGAGCACAGGCCTGGATGAGGGCTGCAGCCAGGTGGGGCTGCTGAGTAACAATTTTCTCTCTCCACAGCTGCTGGCTGTCACTGGGCACAGGCGCCATATGGGCCTTCGTAGGCCCCGCCCTCCTGGTCATCGTGGTAGGTGTTCATGGGGCACAGGGCTGCACAGGGAGGGCAGAGGAGCCTGCTGTCCCTATGGCTCTTCCCGTCCCCCCCTGGGAAAAGCCAGTGCCCCAGGGCCAGGCCATGGAGAACACAGTGTAGTCACTGGCAAGCACATGTCCTTGGTTTAATAGAAATGGAAATCATGCTGAAGCCACATCTATAGAAGAAGCCTTTACTAGAGTGTGAGAGAGGACATGGGAGGGGACACAACTTCGTTGACTGGGGGCCACTGTGACAGGGGTGTGTACCCCACTGTGGAGGACCAGTTCAGCTCACAGGCACTAGCTGGGCTGGGGCTGGGTTGTCATTATCCTGTCCTGGAGTCACAGCTCTGGCATCCTTGGGGCCAGGGGACGAAATCTCTGTCTGAGGGCGTCTCAGTCGAGTGGGCTCTGCCCATCCTGGAATCCAGGTGACCACAGGCTGGGGACAGTGGCGGGAGCTGCCAGTGTAGCTGTGTGTCCTTGTGACCCTGGCTTGGTACCCCTGGTCTCCAGGGCAGGAGGTCCTACCAGCGCAGGGCAGATTTCTGGTCCTTCCAGCCCTGAGAGCCACAGAGCCCATCAGAGCTGGGGGAGACCTGACTTGGGTTACAACCGAAAAGGACACAAAGTCAGGGTGCAACCTTGCTCTGCTAGTAGTGACCCACGGGCACCTGTCGCCTGAGGGAAGTCACAACTCCTGGCGAATGTGGCTTCCATGTTCTGACTGTCCTAGAAGAAGAAAAATCCCACTGCTCACAGGCGAGGGCCAGGGTTCTGCCTGCCCCAGCCCTAGGGTGGCCCTGGCAATGTCATGACTATGTCAGCAACACCTGTTGATGAACCTGCCTTGCTATTCTGGCAACATTCCTGGGCTGGAGTCGAATCCTTTCTGATGGGCCAGCTTGTATATCAGCATCACAGACTACTCCCTGAGACTACAGGGGAGGGGTGCTCTGATCGGCTAGCTCTGTCTGAGACTGCAGGAGAGAGATGCTGCAGGAGAGAGACTGGCCAGGCTTTGGATAGCTTTTACCCTGGGTTAGAGTCTACCCTGCCTGGGGTGTGGAGAGGTGTGGGGGACATGGCTCCCTGGAGACCTGGTGCTGTCCCTGGGTAGGGGAACCTGGGCTTGGCAGGAAGTACTGCTTCTATCGCATCCAGTACTTTGGAGGACCAGAGCACTGGGCCTGCTGAGCCCTGACCTCCTGCACCTCACACAGTCCTGGTGTCACGGTCACTTGGAGTCTGGTGGATGGGGATGTGCTCAGCCAGAGGGACCTTAGCCAGCTCAGGTGACAGTGATTTGTGTGTTTTGAGCTGAGTCCTATAGCTCCTGGGAGGTGCCAGGGTGGGGTCCTTTCTCCGGCCCAGGGGACCCAGGTGTGGGAGACAGCACCAGAGACACATGGGCCTTCGGGGTCCTCACTCATGGCCTCCCCGATGGGGCATCAGAGCACAGTGCCCTGAGGACACATTGGACTCCACACCAGATGAAGGGTACTGGTGGCTGCTGGGCATGAACTCTCAGGGTGGCACCAATGACCCCGTGCTGCATGCCCATCAGGGACTTGCCCCTTGCCCCTACCTCCTATCCTTTCTCAAACGACGCCCCTCTGAGTGTCCTCTCTGGCGGCACCGCAGGCTGCTGGCCCCATGGCTAATTAGGGATGAGTTGCAGGGAGATGCTGAAAGGCCGGGTCTGTTGTTTGATCATTGAAATTCTGCTCAGACCCCTCCTGCCAGTGAGGGGCCCCTGGTGGCTGCCAGTGTCCTTGCTGCTGCTGGGGGTGGGGGCGTCCCTGTGCATGTGACCCTGGGTCCCTGGGCTTCCTCCACCAGAGCACTGTGCAGTCAGTCTTCCTCCTGACCTCAGGATATGGCTGGGGTCATCACAGGAAGTGAGTTTTGAGTTAGTTTTCTTGTATTTTGGGATTGGTTACAATTGAAATTTAGTAGGTAACTTGGCTTTTGAAATTTTAACACATGTGGTTCAAAAATTCAAAAGAAAAGCCTAATAGTACATGAGAAGCCTCTGCCCTGAACCTACTAAATTCCTGGCTCTCTGCTTCCATGAGGATGCACCAGGCACGGCGTCTCTCTGCTCCTGGCTTTTCTGCAGTCACCTTGCGCAGGCACACAGGCTCCAGCTCACCACCCGCCCTGGATGGCGGGTGTCCCTCCTGTCCCTCCATGTCCACGGCACAGGTGGCACTGCAGCCTGTCCCCTCTGCCCAGCCATGCTGGTCGTTCCTGTTCCTCTGGCACAGTGAGGCTCCAGCTGTGGGCGCTGTGAGGTCTGGGGGTGAACCCCTAAAGTACGGCAGGTAGGGCTCACAGGGCAGCAGGGCGAGGACCTCGGTGAGTCTCCCCCAAGTGGGGAAACTGCCAGACAAGTTACTTTGAAAAGATGTTAGAATTCCAGAAACAGACCGAGGCAAACTGCAAAGCATTTTGTTCCCCAGCAGAAGCTCCCGCAGCTGTCTTTTCATTGTCACGGTCCACCAGCTGGGAAGGCCAAGCCCGTGGTCTCATGAGGCGTATTGTTTGGACATGGTGCTGGGTGCCGTGCTGCTCCCACTCCTCCTGCCTCTGCCTCTCGTGGGAGCCCTCTGTCATCTGCCTCCTTCACAGACCAGGAAAGATGGCAAAGGGGGGTGGGAAGACCAGGTGGAGAGTGACTGTCACACCTTTGTGCCCATCCACAAGGTCCCACTCCTGGGACAGCAGGGCTGGTGAGGGCAGAGGAGGCCTTGGGCAGCAGCAGCGGAAGGGCCGGAGTGGAGGCTTGTGGCACTCCTGCAGGTTCTGGGATGAGGTGGTCTCGGCAGGAGCTTCAGGAAGGGCTGGATCCACCAGCTGGGTGGGTGATGCAGATGTGAGGTGAATGGCTGGGAGTCCCCTGGAACTGCAGACTGGGCGCCCCGACTGGCCTGGCCAGTACCCACCCCAACCTGTTGCAAGGTGTGTTTGGGATGCCGAGGTTGGGTGGAACATTCCTATGGAGGCTTCTGGCCTGGAGTTGACTCCCCTCAGCTGTGTCCATGACCTCAGAACATTTTAGAAGCAAGGAGGACCCTGAGACAGCAAATCCCTGCAGCAGAGAAAATCAGCCCCCTCCTTGATTTTCAGGACCCTGGAGAGCTACAGGGGATGGGATGGCTTGCACTGCAGCCTATGCCAGAGACCCTGAGCAACCCTGAGCAGGAGGGTCCTCAGGGAAACCCAGGCGGGTCAGCAGCCCTTAGACGGTACAGGGTGGTGAGGACCCCTGAGATGACAGGCCTGGGGTAAGGGCACTGTGGGGCGGGGGACGGTGACTGTCTTTCCACAGACATTTTACATATGGCTTCCTATCTGCTGCTACCAGTGGGCCAGCGGTGGCAAGGCTGTGTGTTGCCAGGCTAATGAGAGTGAGCAATGCATGAAAAGCTCCAACCCCTACCCATCTGAACCTCAGGGCCCCCAGATCTGGCACAGAGCCAGGCCGGTGTCTGAGCCGGGAAAGCCCGTGTAGCCCCTGCTGGCCCCAGCTACCACACTGCTCTCTCCTCCCTCCTCCACGCAGGTCAACATTGGCATCCTCGTCGCAGTCACCAGGGTCATCTCCCAGATCAGCGCTGACAGCTACAAGATTCATGGGGACCCCAGTGCCTTCAAGTAGGTTGACTACAGGGAAGGACTCTGGATCTGGAGCCCCATGGCCTGCGCCAGCCCCACCTTGTCTGCCCTTTGCTGGACCCACACAGACTCAGCCCATGGCCTCCTTGCCAGAGCGGGGGTAACAAGGGGACTCCTCATGGGAAGACCCTAGAGAGGGGCTCCTGCTGCGATCCAGCCTGACCATGTAGACAGGAAGCTGGGGGTGCTGGGTCCATACAGCTTCCTGCCCCTGGCTCCTGGCCAGTGTCCTGAGGGCTCAGTGTGGACCCTTATGCAATAGCTGTGTAACGACACTGTCCCCAGACAGCTCCCTGTCCCTGTTGGCTTCTTGCTCACATGAACGTTGCCCTCCTGGTGGCAGGGACTGCAGGAGTTGGGTCCTCAGGAGCCCCCTCCTCCAGTGGACAGTGGCACTAGCTTGGCCTAGGGATGTGGAGCAGAATTCACCACAGGGACGGGACCCGAGTCTCACAGTCATCCTGACCCTGGGTGCCTCAGGGCTGAGGGCTGGGCAAGCGGCTCCTTGCCAGGGGCCTTTGCACACATGGAGCATGGATTCTAAGCTGAGATGTCCAAGAGCGACTTCACCTACAGTAGATCTTTTCTGATCTGAAAGCAAATGCCATAAAGAAGCCAGCAGTGGATCAATGAGATAATTATTCCATAATGAATTCCAAACACTGTAAATTAACCTGGCATGTGGCCGCACCCTCCGGGCCTTCCAGGCTTGCTGGGGAGGGAGGAAGCTCACAGGATGGAGGCAATCCCATGGCTTGAGCCATCGTCCCTGCCCACTGTGGTGGCCAGCAGGGCCCTGTCCCTCCCCTCCACCAGCCGCCACCCACTCCGTGCCCTGGGAGAGCAGACTGCATGCCTGTCCCATCTGCACACCCTGGGTGGGAAAGGCACAGCCGCCATGGCCCTGGCAGCCCCTTGGCTGCTCCCGGCACCTCTTGGAGCAGTGTCCCCAGGGTCCGAAGGCTGTGGGTGTTTCTGGGTCCTGGGGACAGGTGTGTTGTTTTTGCTGTGTCTGTGTCATGAGAACAGGCTTCCTGAGATCTGCCGTGTGGGCAGCCTAGGTTCACAGGGGTCCTGGTTTCTGACGGGGAGCTCCTTACCTTCTCCTCCCAAGTGTTGCTGGGTCCTCATCCACACAGTCCAGCCCAGGTCCTTTTCTGGAGGCCTCTGTACCCTGGGGCTGCCCCTTCACGAAGGGACCCCAACCATGCACCTCAAGCTCTTGCTCTGTTCTGACCACCCATCTTGCCAGCCCCCAGCATGGCCCCACTGTTTCTCTTTCAGGCTGACAGCCAAAGCTGTTGCCGTGCTGCTGCCCATCCTGGGGACCTCCTGGGCCTTCGGTGTGCTGGCTGTCAACGACCAGGCCCTGGTTTTCCAGTACATGTTTGCCGTGCTCAACTCCCTGCAGGTGAGCTGTGCACACCCTCCAGGCCTCCTGTGTCCCAGGCTGGGACAGAGGTGTCCACGGAGCCACACAGCAACTCTCAGGAAGGACCAGGAACATGGGGCTTTGGGCTAAAGGCGAGCAGGCAGGAGAGGCAGTGACAGGTGTAAAGGGACAGAAGGGTCCCTGCTAGAGAGGCAGAGACTGGGCGCCCACAGTCGGGGCTTCCTGAAGTGCCAGAGCCAGAGGATCCACTGCCCACCCACCATGCTGCCACCCTGACCCTACCAGGTCTGTGCCACCAAGCGGTGGTGGCTGCCTCCCTGTGCAGGTCCTTTGGTGCTTAGCACACATGTGCCAGGCAACCCTGCTATGGCCTGATGCATCCTGTGCTCCTGCCCGCAAACCTGGGCAGCCATCGCCAAGAGGGCTCCCAGGTGGGCAGTGTGCAGGTCCTGGGCAGCAGTCAGGGTGATGGTGACACCCTCCTGCTGTGTCTGCTGTCACTGTCTCTGGTGGCCCCCTCTGCTGGTAGCTGGAGCCTGAGGCCCAGTTGGAGGTCAGTCTCTTGTCTAACCCAGAGGTCCCCACCCTTGGTCACAGCAGCAGTCTGAGTCTGGGTTAGATGACAGGGTGGGTCTGGGACACCTGTCCATCCTCATGGACCCAGGGTAGGTGCCGGCTCACAGGTTCTCCACAGCGAGGTGCCGCCTGCTCCTGGGCTGTGACTTGTGAGTCAGCTGTGCACACCCAGCCTCACGTGCTCCTCCCCTCCACAGGGCGGCTTCATCTTCCTCTTCCACTGTCTCCTAAACTCCGAGGTACGTGTGCTGTGGGTTCCCACAGGGGCATCCACTGAGGAGCCAGGCCATGTCCCCACCTTGCTGTGGGCTTCCTGGGCCTCACCTCAGTGCAGGCTCCCATGCCCAGTGGCTCTGGTCCTCCCAGCCTGTCCACGGCTAACAGGCCTTTCCTCTGCTTGCAAAGGTGAGAGCTGCCTTCAAGCACAAGACCAAGGTCTGGTCCCTCACCAGCAGTGCAGCCCGCAATGCCAGTGGGAAGCCCTTCAGCTCAGACATTGTAAGTGCGGCTGTGCCCGTTGGACCCTCTCCTGCAGCCCAGGCCTGCTGGGCACTGCACCCTCTGTCCTTGCCCTGCTCCCATCCTCCAGCCCCACCCAGCCCCACACACCCTGGGCCCTGCAGCCCAGAGCAGAGCTGTGATGTCCATTCCTTGCCCCTCAAGTCCTCCCTGGGGTGACCCCTCTGTCATGCATCTGCCATCCCTCTAGGATTTGCTCTTTGCACGTGACCACCAGCCACAATCACCCCATGGGAGCACACCTCCCAGCCCCCACAGCGCCCGGCACCGTGTGCTCATCCAAGACAGGCCCAAAACTCACACGTGTGCAGACCGACAGACACGTACCTGGTGTCCACAATGCCCAGGTGCGGGCAGGGGATGCAGCCAGAGCTCTAATGTGGACACAGATCAGGCTTGGGCTGAAGTAGCAGGTCCCAGCTGTGTGTGCTGTGGCCTGGCAGGGGGGTGGAGGTCACACTCTTCCCCGGCGCCATCTCCAGCTCGGTGCTCTCATGCTCTGCAGATGAATGGGACCCGCCCAGGCACAGCCTCCTCCAGGCTTGGTCCCTGGGACAAGAGCAGCCATTCCGCCCAGCGCATGGACCTGTCTGCCGTGTAGAGGGGTGCGGCCAGCGTGGCACTCTGAGCCAATGCACACTCACACAACCCTCTCCTGCCTGCCATCACATGGTTCTGGGCCCCTGGGGCTGCAGGTGACACACAGACTGGCATGGCCAGCGACAGCACAGTCCCCCTGTCCCAGGTGTGCCAGGCACCATGATGCTGAGCCCATGCTGCTCTCCACGCCCCTGTGTAGAGCACAGGGCCATGCAGCTGTGGCACGTGAAGTCAGAGTCTCCCGGCTGAGGCCAGACTCTGTCCATGCTGGATGCTGGGCTGGACTCTCAGCCATCTGGGACAGGACCCCGGGCCTGTCCTCAGGGCCAATGCTGCCCCCTTGTGAAAACCATTGCCCAGAGGGCTGGGCTTTAGGCCATCGTAGGTGCCATAGTGGGGTGGCGCCTTGGCCCGTGTCCATTGTGCTCTGCCTCTCTGGACAGAGGTCACCTAGGTCCCCTACAAGCATGAGCTGGCCCTGTCCTTCTGGCCACCCTATAGCTCACAGCCTCCTGTGTGTTTTCCTGAGCTAGACTGCTGGTCACCTGGCCTGCCAGCCACAGAGCTGCTTCCCTGTCTCCAGAAGATGCTGCTCCTGGGGGAAAGGCTGGCCCCCTGCCTCCCTCGTGGAAACCTCGAGTACAGCTCTCTGGAAAGGGGTGCTGCTGTCCTCTGTGTTGGATGCAGGCTCAGCCCTAGGGAAGCCAAAGCTTGGATGGCTTTCATGGGCAAGTTAATGCCCATGGCCGTGGGTACTGGGGAGCAGTCTGACAGTGCTCCATAGCCATGGCTGGAGCAGGGCAGGCACAGCGAGGAGTGTCCCACCAGCGTCCATACTGGAGACCCCACTTTACACTGTGACCTCGACTTCACTGTGCCCCTTCTCACCACGGCTGCTTTGCTCCTGAGTGAATTTTCACAGCTTTGCGGACACTTTCTGCCCCCACCATCTGGTGGCTTTTTAAAAGAAATGTTATGTTTTTTGGTGATGGGTGATGGTGTGCAAGTGCCCACCCTGAACTGCACAAGGCCCTTGCTGGCGTCTGCACAGCCATAGCCCAGATCACGGAGGGCAGCCAGCCTGGACGGGCCTCTCCACATGAGCAGGCATAGTTACGGCATCATAGGGTCAGCCTCTGGCCTTCTGCCTACTGTGAGCGAGGCTTTGCCTGCCCCACAGCAGAGTGGCCCTGTGACACAGGCCAAGGCCACTGTGAGACCCCATGTCTGGGCTGAGCCTTGCTCTCAGCAGTCACCAGTAGGCCTCCCGGGTCCCCAGGTCACCCCTTGGGCCCCACCAGGGCTCGAGAGCGAGCAGCTCAGCAGTCAGGCCTGGGGGCGCCTCCCCGTAGGCAGAGCTCCTTATTTTCCGGCCCTCTGTATGTGTCCTGTGTAGCCCATACATCACCTAGCGACGAGGAAACCTGTCCAGGCCTTTCGTTTTCCTCGAATGGAAGCCGTGCACTTTATTTATAGGCTATAAATTGTGGCTTTTGCGGTACTTTGTTATCTATACTAATTTGCCCAGAAATGAGAAATGAGAAGGAATGGTGTGTTTAAAGTAGTTTATGGCACAGGGAAGATGATGAATGCCACTCTGTGGGGAGAACATGTTGTGATTTTTTAAGAAATAAAAACAGTGTTCTTAAAGTGTGGCCTCCAAACTCTGCTGGAGCTGTGGGCCAGATGGCGTCCCTTTCCAGAGGTCTGCAGAGCGGCACACGGCGCAGAGCTGAGCTGGACATCTGGTCAGATGTGCGTGGCCCCCGCTGCACCCAGACACCTATGGGTTCCTTGTGCCACCGCTCAGGCCCTCCCCCTTAGTCCTCCTGTCATGTGTCCATCCAGCCAACAGTATGGTCCTCTTAGCCACCTCCAGGGGGTGCTTGGAACCACGAGTGGCACTGACTTTGGGCAGACTGCTTATTCACTATACGTACACACCTGTGGGGAAGTTTATGAACCAGCCACAGTAAGAGACAAACAATAGCGGCAAAACAGAGTTGTAGTAATATGCCCTCACAAAAGCTGTGTGAGTTTGCTTTTTTCCTCTCTGGAAACCTCTTCGCATACTCCACTTACAGCTTTTCTTGTGCTTCAAGGATGAAGCAATGCCTGTGGGTGAGAAGAGTGAGCAGAGGGTGTGAGCAGGGGCTGTGTTGGCTCCTGCCTGAGGGTCACCAGAATACAGGCACTGACCAAGCCAGCAGCCACAGGACTAACGGGCCAGGAGCAACGCAGCCAGTGTGGACGCACTAGGCAGGATGGCCCGGGCCTCAGGCAGGAGACAACAGGACCCCATGGGACTCCACAGCGCCCCTTAGAACAGCCTGCAACTCAGAAACCATCAACTGTTTATTTCTAGAAGTTTCCATTTGGTATTTCTGGCTGTGGCTGACCACAGGTAACAGAAACAGAAAACCAGGGCTGTGGCTGAGGCGGCACTGCCGTAATCACAGAGCATGCTGCTATGATGAGTGTTAGCAGTGTCTTTAGGCCCATCACAAACAAAGAAGTTTATTTCAATGTTCATTTCTTCCCTGTCACGCTTTCCTTATGCTGCCCCGCATTTATATCCTGACGGCATCCCAGTTTTCCTTCCTGCTAAAGAAATGAACCTTCCTTGAAAGGAAGGCCTGCCAGCCGTGACGCCCCTCGTCTTGTTTGTCTGAGAGTCTTTGTTCTCCCTCACCTTTAAAGAATAGTTTTGCTGGAATTATATAAATACCACATCGGCGCATTTTCTTCTTTCTGTATTTGAGCATTTCACTCTACTGCTCTTGCCTTCCTGATTGATAACAAGTCCACAGTGATTCTTATTCTTGCTGGTCTACAGGGAAGGTGGCTCTCCCTGACATTAAAATATTTTCTCTTCAGTTTTTACAATTTTAATGTGAAATGTCTGTATTGCCTTTTTTAGAAAAAAAAGTCTATTGAGCTTGGTGTTCTCTGAGCATCCTGAATCTGTAGTTTGATATTATTAATTTTGGAAGGTTCTTCTTTTTATTTTTTTGGTCTTTTTGAGACAGGGTCTCACTATGCAGTTCAGGCTGGCCTTGAGCTCTCTTTGTAGCCTAGGCTGGCCTCGAACTCACAGGATCTTCCTGCCTCAGCCTCCTGGGAAGGTTCTCAGCCATTATGACTTCAAATATCCCTTCTGCCCTGACTGTCTCTCTTGACTCTGATGTCTCGGGCACACACACACTTCTTTCACAGTTGCCCCACAGATCAGGGGTGGTCTGTGACTTGTTTCAATCTTTTATTTCTTTGGTCTTCCCAATGAGGCATTTCTACCATCCATCTCCAAGCCTCGATTCTTCCTTCAGCTTTAGCCCAGCGACGCACTGCCAGACTCACTCTTTCTGGTTGCCCAAGGTGCTCTGATCTCCAGCATCTGACTTGACTTGTTGATGGCCTTTGTGGCTCTCTGCGTGCATCACCCATAGGTCCTGCGTGCTGTGTTCCTTCTCCTTTAGGATGCAGCCTGTTCATCACCATCACTTTGAGTTTCCCATCTGATAATTCCAACAGGTGTCCTGTGTGAGTCTGTTCTGATGTGTGTTTTGTTTTTCTCACCTTTGCACACTGCAGATTTTTAGGAGATGCCCATGTTTGCTCTGGCTGGGTCCAGCTTTGTGTTAATCAGGCACAGACAGTCTGAGCTCCAGCCCCTCGTAGCCGGAGGATCTGGGCTGCAGAGTGGTGTGGTTTTATCCTTGCTTCCAGTGTCCCTGTCGCCCCTCCTCACAGGTCCTACTCTGCAGGTTTGCAGCAGGATCTGTTGGCCATGGTGCAGCAGCAATAAGGAAGAGTCCCGGGGTCCCACAGTGACTCCTTGGATGGTACCGTGTGATTCTCCTGGTTCAACATAGCCCTGTAGCACGCAGGGCAAGAGGTGGGATGGCCTGTTCCAGGTGCACTGTGGCTTCGGGGACATCTTTGCTGCGGCCAGGATAGCAGGCTGAGTTCCAGCGGCAAGGAGATGAGCTGTGGCTCCCAGTTCTCCAGCTGCCAGCTCCCTCCGGGCACCCTGGCAAGTGGCACTTCTGCTACAAGGAGAAGGATGTGTCTTTCTGCCCTCTGCCCTCCATGCTGCCCTCAGGACTCAGAGAGGACAGGGAGGAATTGACTGGCAAGCAGCTCCCAGCCACAGAGCCCAGACAACTCAGCTGTGACACTCAGGAGTCCAGGGTGGACTCAGGAAAGGGTGGAAACGGGGTGCAGAGTGCCCACAGCAAGCGGGTCAGGTGTTACCCTAGCACAGCAGAGTTGGAAAGAGAAGCCGCCTGTCTCGTCCCATCCACGAGGCCTGAAATTTGAAGCCCTGGCCCTGCTGCTGGTGCTGTGCTCTGTATTTGGGGCAGCTGCAGCCTTTACTGACTTCTGACACCAAGATCCTTGCTGAGAGAACTGGGTACTCTGGGAGCCCCAGGGAAGGGCACCCCGGAGGGTGTCTGCATTGGCCTCTGTGGTCCCGTCCTCCTTTCCAGGAATTGGTTCAAAGGCCTGAGGCACTTTAGCCCACAACCCAGGAGGGCTGTATGGTGTGACAACTCACCTCCGAGATGGCTCCTTCAGCAACAGACACAGCACCCTGGCGGGTGGAGCTGCCCAGGGTCTCACCCAGAGAGACAGAAGCACTTTCTCTCCCTCCTGCTGCACAGGGCTTCCTGTTGTGTACTGCAGGGGTGGGGCTAAGAAAATGGGTGTGGAGGGACATGTGATGCCCATATCCAGGTCCTTGGGCTCCAAGGGGGGGTTAGACTCCTGGACACAGCCAGTGGGCCTGTGCAACAAGCACACTCCACAGGGAGCTGTGTCCCTCCATGAGCACTGTACGTTGTGAGCTTGGAATTAAACCTGGACGGCCTCACTGCTGGGACTAGGGGTAGGAGAGATGGTGCTGCAAGGATGGGTTTGTACTGCGTGATAATCAATGTTCCAGGACACACATTTTGTTCTTGAAAATTGAATGAACTTTGATGTCTTCTGAGAGCCTCAGTTCTCTGCTCTGAAGGAGCACAGGGACAGGAACAGGTGACACATAGGAGGGGGAGGGGAGCAGATGCCCAGTTCTGAGCCATCCCTCGGGGACAGCAAAGGTCGGGGCCAGGACTGCAGCTGAGGCTGTAAGGGAACCTCAGCTTCAAGGAGCCAAGTGCAGGGTGGTGCTGTGTCCAGAGCCCCACCAAAGCCAGGCCAGGCCAGACTCCCAGGCCGGAGCTGCAGGGCGGTGTTCTGGTCCTCTCAGAGGAAGAGGGGTGCAATGTGGAGCCCCTCACACTTGCAGTCGTGCACATAGTGAAGAGCTGAGCGCAGTCCCCCTGCTGCACAGGTGAGGACTGAGCCCAGGCTTCAGCCCTGGTGGCAGCAGATGTCACCTGAGCTGGCCACACCACCCTTCTGGGAAGTGGGAGCCACTTGGAAGCCTTCTGCTCTCCTCCCAGCCTGAGAGTCTCAGTGCTGGTGTAGCTGCATGGGGAGAGGTCCTCAGGCCATCTGTGAAACCACCCACATTGTTCACAGGCCAGGGTCCCAAGCAGCAACGGCGGAGAAAGGACTAGGTGCCAGGCTACTTTCTACTGTTTCCTTAGCAACACTTGGAGCTGTGAGAAGGGTGCGGGCACCGGGGCACAGCTCAGGGCTAGTGCGCTTGCTCAGCACACAGGAGACCTTGGCGCCCACCCCCTGCACTGAAAACCAGACAGACAGAACGAAAAGTGAAAGAGGTGTGGGAAGCAGCAGGAACGTACCCTCCCCTCACACCAGCAGCACTGTGGGCTTCCAGCAGCCTGCCGGCACCCTGGCCTCCCCACAGCTCAGCTCAGCCATCGTTAACCCAGGTGAAGCCACTTCCCAGGCGGGCAATTGTACAGGCAGGGAGTCACACAGCCGTCAGTACGGGGTGTGTGTGAGGGCTCTGTCACCGTTCACAGCACCTGCAACAACAGAAGAGCAGCTTCCAGAGAGTCACCTCACTCAAACGTCCTGGTGCCCTTCTCTCTGCTGCTCAGGTCCAGCTCTGAGAGGGACTCAGGGTTACTGCCCCAGGACCAAGACCCCCCCCCAGGGCGTGTCAGTCACAGCTGCTCCTCTCTGGCTGCAGGCCCAGTCCAGGAGGTCTGGAATCCAAGGCTGGTGCACTGCGTGCTGTCCCAGGAACCCCGTGATCCCTGGGCCTGGCCTGTGTGGTTCCCAGGCAAACTGCCTGTGGTGGGGTTGGGGGCTGTTGGCGCATGGCTCCTAGGTGTGTCCCACACACGTAATGCTGCAGCACCTACGAATGCGTGGCTGTGTGGTTTCCCTTTAATTCTATGTGCCCCTGTTGTATTCCTTGGGAACACGGCCTCTGTGGGGCCCTAGGCCTCCTGTGTGTTTCTGGGGTCCCTTGCCCTGCTGTTTGGGTGCTGCTTTGTAAGGTGAGGCCTGTGCATATCACCTGACTGTGTGTCTCATGGACGTGCATATCTTTGGGTGTGCCGCTCCTACTGAAGACTCCTCAGGGTTGCATGCACCTCGCACGTCCTCTAAGTGCAGAGCATCTGTATACAGCCTCACACCCCTGCTCATGCAGGTGACTCCTGACCAGCTCCAAGTCCCTTGCTCTGAGAGACACCCCTCCCATGGAGGCCAGGAGCCCTCAGGAGGAAGGCTGGGGTCTGAGACTCGGCTCACTGGTGGGCTAACTGGGACTTGCTAAAGCTGGTCTGGGTGTAGTGAGGCCCCTGTGAACACAGGCCCTGACTGTCATTGTCCCCTACAGAAAGGGAATCACAGCCTTCTGTGGAGCCCAGGCCCTGTGGTGGGCAGATCCTCTACTTCCCAGTTCCAAGTCCCTCTACTGAGGGGCTAGACCCAGAGACAGCAGGTGGAGAGCTGCAGTGTTGCCCTTGGTCCAGAGAACAGAGCCATTTGTGGAGGTCAAGGCTACCCTGCAGCGAGCCTTCTCTCAGGATGAGTATGGCCGGAAGGGCAGAGCACAGCGGTTCAAGGGCCCATGCTTCCTGAGGCACCTTGTGCTTGTGACGGACCCATCCAGGGCCTCATCTCTCCTCTTACAGGTGGGAAAACTGAAGCTCAGGACAGAAAGCTGGGAAGAGGCACAGTCCAGTCTCGGGGCTCCGATCTGGCCCTCTACTCCGAGTACCCCTCAAGGGGAGTGGGGGAAACCACCTCTAATCTCAAGAAAAACAAAAGGCAAAGGCAGCTTGGCTCCTGGATTGGAAAATGGTATGCAAAAGGCCTTGCCTCAGGCACAGCCTCATTAAGGTCTAACAATGTCCTTACAAGAGGTTTTTTGGCTTTTTTCATCCCCAAACTCTGCCTGTAGCTGGTCAGGCTTCATTATGGCTGCAAAAAGAAAACCCTCCCATTCCTTCAGAATCTGCCATCATAGTGAAAGATGGCAGCCCATAGTTGTTCACTTCCTCTCAGGCCCAAGGGGCTCCCATCAACCCTGGGGCAAATCCCAAAGCTTACTCTGATTGGCTATGTTGTGCACAAGCAGCCACCTCTGAACCAATCATTGCAGGCAGGGCATGGCAAGAGGGGAGTATAAGGCCATTTTCCATTGGACCCAGGACAAACTCTGCCACTCACCTTGATTGGACTGGTTGAGCGCGTGACCATCTCTACACCAGTCATGAAACTGACCACAGTCCTCTGGCTGGGACCAGGGTGCTCCAAGGTACAGGATCTTAGAAGGGAAGGTTGATCTCCACAGAATCCAGAGTCTGTGCCCAGGGGAACTGGCTAGGGGGTTGTGGCCGGAGGGGAGGAGACAACCCCGGCACCTCCTCCTGTGCTTGCTGTAGCCCCCAAGACTCCTCTGGGTAGCCCCTGCTGTGACACCTCCCTGAGGTGGAACTGCGCTTTGTGTGTTCACTCGACAGAAAACACCAGAAGCTTGGGGAGGGGTTGAGGCTCCAAGTGGATTTACATTCCTACCCTGAATGCTAAGTGTGTGATATTGGAAGCTGTCAAGTCATCCACCAGCGTTAGGATATCACAGAGCTGCAGACTGTGCCAGAGCTTGGCTGTGTGAAACGCTAGTCTGGGGATTTTCCGCTCCACTTGGGAACCAGAAATGCAGCCTAATGACACTGAAAGCTGTGAGACACCTGCAGGGAGTGGGGACCTTGGGGTCCTATGCAGGGCCTAGGGGGTAGGTGAGGGCAACAGCCACTCTGTCTGTTGGGAAGCAGAGCCAGAAGGCCCAGGTCCACTCCAGGATGCTGTTGTAGGAGAGTAATGGCCCCCAGGGGTCCCAGCCCCCGTGACTGTGTCACCATGCCTCGCTGATTAGCGCCACGGACTGCAGGTGGAGAGGTGGCAGCTGGAGTACCCTGGGGCCCAGTGTAATCCTGGAGCCCTCAGCAAGGATGACATTCCCAGTCATCCAGGGACCGGACAAGCCCGGAAGAGGAGAGAGGCGCCACTACTGCAGACTGTGAGCCCAGGGGCGCCCCGGCCCTCACAGTTGGAAAGGTCCCACTGACAGCCTCAGGCAGCAGGGTCTCCGCCCTGCAGACCCCAGGCTCCTCCCACAGCCAGGTGAGGGAGGACAGGGCCTCCTACACCTCCAGAGAGGAGTGTGGCCCGGGGACACCCGGACCTCAGCCCGTGAGATCTGGACCAGGCTTCCGAGCACAGAGCACTGAGGAAATGCAGGTGCTGTGTGGCCACAGGGCGGAGCTGAGTTTGAGGGCAGCAGCAGGCATCTAACCCCCACGGCTGTGTCTGGAGGAAGAAAAGCCCCCTCCGCCTGCAGACAGGAGTCAGGAAGAAAGTCGGAGTGCCTCGCCTGCAGGTTCCTGAAGGCAGAGCAGGAGCCTGCACCCCACGCAGCCACCACAAGAGCAGGACCCGGGATCGACCCAGCTTGCAGCGGGAGGTGCTGGCTTGAGCCCAGCAGCCCCAGACAGGGCTGGCAGAGAAGCTCCCAGCTGTGGAGAGATGGGTGCTCAGTCATGCTTTACTTCCTGTTGAGGTTGTTGTGTCTGTGCTTTGTGGCCCAATTGTGGAAATGGCAGCCGGGAAGACGGACTATGTTAAGAGACTGCACTTGCTTCTTGCGGCCTTGGTCCAGCTCTGCAGCCCTCGGTGGGGCCACTGCTCCAGTCGCCGCAGGTCTAAGTGCCACCTTACTCATGGAGCTGCTGGGGCTTTCCTGGCTGCCCTGTTGTCACAGCTGCCTGGCCCTGGTGTGGGCTCCAGAGTGCCCCTGAGACCTGTGGGCTGAAGGCTTCGTCTCAGTGCCCAGCTCAAGTTCTTGGGGTGATGCTGGGCTGGTGTCCGTGCAGGCCAAGCCCCCGCTGAGTGGCCAGGACCCGAGCCCACCCTCCCTTCCAGTGTCATGTTTGTAGCAGGTCAGGTTCTGCCGTTCCTCAGATGTCAGAGCCTGGGGCCGGGGAGACAGTGAGACTGTGATGCAGCGAGATATGCATCCTGCAAGGGACATGATTTTGACTCAAATTTTGAATTCTGGGTATTTGAAGTTTTCTCACAGAACCTCACAACCTTCCAGTGTTGGTCCTTCCCCAGCATCTCCCTGAGTCCAGGGGGGCTGGTCAGGGGACATCATAGTGCCTTCGGCCTCCTGAGGGAGAGAGCCCTGCTTGCAGAAGGCACGAGGGTGACCATGGGGGAGGGGTATGAGGGTCCTGCCAAGCGGGGGATGCATGCAGCTGTGGGAGCCGATGGCTTCTGGGAGGTGTTTCATCATGTCCTGGGCCACTAGAGGAAGCTTCATGTGAGAGAAGAGAAGCAGCAGAGGAAGGCAAGGGACCCACTTTCAGCAATGCAGCAGACACCACGCCTTCCTACCTACAGGCTCAAGCTACTCAGCCTCTTTTAAAAAAATATTACAATATTTAAAGAGAAGTTTTGTCACACACGTGTGTGTATATAAAACTGCATTATGCATTTAGTATGTGGACCTCTCACTCAGCACAGCCCACGCCAGAGGACGGACACATTTGACAGCAGTGAAGAAGGAAACAAGAGCAGAGCAAACTGTAAACCGCTAGACCTGCAGGCCAGGAATGCCTCATCCAGCAACTGCGGGCTGCACCCGCTCCCAAGTACACACTTTCTGGGCTGCTCCTCACATTCAGCCACAAACCAGCCAGCCTAAAAGGTTAAAATCATGCAGCCCCTTGTCTGGCCACAATGGAAAGAAACTAGATGTCAGTAACAAAGAAAATTGGAATTTCAGAAATACATGGAAATTGAGCCCTATACTCATTGTGCAGGATGAAGTCACAAAGGAATCATTTAAAACAATTGGAAAAAAAAACTTCAAATGCCAAAACTATGGAATGCAGGGAAAGCAGCTCCTGTAGGTAAATTTACAGCAGTAGTCACCAACTTTCAAAAAGAAGAAAATTCTCAAATCTGTAATCTAACTTCATACCTTAAGAAACTAGAAAAATAAGAGCAAGTAACCCTAAGCTAGTGGGAAGAAAGAAACAAACCCTAAACCGGGCATGGTGGCACATGCCCATAATCCCAGCACTGGGGAGGCTGAGGCAGCTCGAGACCAGCCTTAACTGCACAGCAAGACTCTGTCTCAAGAAGACAAAAAGAAGGAAACAAACATTACTACAAAGACCAAAAAAAGTAGAAAAAACGATAGAATCAAACCAAAAAATCAGTTCTTTAAAAATATCAAAAATTTATAAAATATTAGCAAGATGGGGAAATAAATAAAAGACAAATAGTGAACAAAGGTGGAACCCTACTGCTTGTTATGATGTAGATCTGAAATGTCCCTAAAAGCTCACATATTGAAGGCTTGGTCTCAAATACAACCATGTTCAGAGAGGAGGACTGTGGGAAACGACCAGGTCACTTGGGTATGACCTGGAAGGAGTAGCTCACTGTGGTGTGACCTGGAAGGAGCAGGTCACTGGGGTATCCCAGCACCTCCCTCTGCCTCCCCTCCCCCTCTGCCTCGTGCCCACTGTGACCTGCTCCACACAAGCTGCCCTCCATGATGTCCTGCCTTTTGACCACACAGAAGCAAGTGAGCCTGTCGACCATGGGCTGAACGCCCTGAAACCATGAGCCAAAACAACCCTCTCTTCCTTCACTTTTGTTTTCTCAGGTCATTTGTCAGCAGTGGAATGCCAACTAGTGCACCACTGATGTAACAGAATCAAGGAGGACTAGGTAAATGTGTAATCGCATGCCAAAATATGTGCATGTCCAAGGGATGACTGTTAACTGAAACTGCCTGAAACAGAAATTTAAAGTTTTATCAGACCTATACTCCTCAAAGAGACTGAATCACCAAACAAAAACCTCCCAACAACGAAGAACCCGCACGCCGGCAGCTCTACAGGGGAGTGCTATCGCACGTTTAGGGGAGACTGAGCACCACTTACTCATTCTCAGAAAGCAGAAGAGGGAAACAGTTCCAAACTTCTGAGTCCAGTGTTGCTATGATACCAGATCTAGACCAGCCACACCAGAGGAACCCATGGACCAACATCCCTCATGAACACAGATGCCAGAGTCCTTAACAAAATCCCAGCAAACCAAACCCAAAACACAGCAAACAGCAGAAAGGTTATACACCGTGACCCAGTGTGACTGGTCTTGAGACTGACGAGTGGTTCTGCAGGGGAAACGCAGCCAGGGGACCCGTCCCATTGACAGGGGGAAGCACATGACAACGGGTTGTCTCAGCTGCTGGAGAAAACATTCAACAAAATCCAGTGCTCCTCCATCACAAAAACACTTAGGAAATTAGCAGGAGAAGGAACAGCCTCCACACCAGAAAGAGAGTTGATAAAAATCCACAGCAAATGCTGTATCTAGGAAGACAGAGACCTCTACCCTGCTGTGCAGCCCTGCACCAGAAGCTCGGAGCCTGGTGAGAGAGAAAGGGGTCAAAGCCCAGATTAGGAGGGGCCAAGTCCAGGACCTGGAGATGACACCAGTGCCTGTTGTATATCCCAGTAGCGCACCCCCGTGATCCCAGCACATGGGAGGATGAAGCCGGAGGATTGCCATGGTCCAAGGCCAACCTGGGATACACAGAAAGATCCTGTCTTAAAAAAAATCCTACAGAATAAACACACACACACACACACACACACACACACACACACACACACTGCAATGGTAGAGCTAATAAATTCAGCAAAGTTGCAAGGAATAAGACCATTCAGAAAGCAGCTGGGTTTTTTCTCTTTTACATAAGCAAAGAATGATCCAAAAAAATTGATAAAACAATCCGATTTCTAGCATCATCTAAAAGATCAAAATGCATAGGAATAGATTCAAATCAGGAGGTGAAAGACCCATACGCTGAAAAGCACAAAACACTATTAATACACTAAATGCCACCGAATTGTTCTCTTTAAAATTGCTCATTTTGTTAAGTAAGTTTTACCTTAAAAAAAAGTAGAGAAGAAGAAATGATAGTGGGTGACAAAGAAGCCTGAGGGAAAATGGAAAAGTTTTAAGTTTGAGCAATTTCAGTTTTCTGTCAGGTGTAAATTAAAAATAACCTGAACTGAGCTGACTAAAAACTCAGGCAGCGTCTCCTTGCCAAGGTGAGCAGGAGAAATGAGATATGAAGAACATGAAATGATGCTCTGACTAAACGTTAATAACCCGCAGGCAGCGTGTGAAAGGAGAGATTGATGGAGGCAGAATATCAATTTCAGCGTTAAAAATAAGCAGCAGCTCTAGTTCCTGTTATTCCTCTAAAGCTGCGGCTTAAACATTAGGACCCAACAGATAACAACTATGGGCTTAGGAAGAAAATACACATTAACATAAATAAATAAAGCCTGGGTCCCATTATGAGATTGGAAAGTATTTGATCAAAGCCTTCAAACTAGGCCCTTCCACCCACCCAACTCCCAAGTGCTACGGCAGTTGCTAGGCTACCCCTCACCTAGTGCAATGGGGACTGTGACCCCTGCTGGAGGCTACACAGCTGGCCACAGGTCCCCAGTGTGGAGCCAGATACCACCCCAGACAGCTCCCAGGACAGCATGCCCAGCACGCTCAGAGGGCTGCGGTCAGCCTCCTCACGGGGCCACCTGCTTTGGTGGTCGCTAGCACGTGGCCAGGTGGGCAGGCGAGGAACAATAGGGAGCCCCAGTGCTGGCTCTGCCCTGTGCCCCTGTGTCCCCAGCATCCTGTCCTACACTCTCCACACTGGGGCCACATGATGACAGAGGCAGCTTCCCACCCCAGGGTCCAGGCTGGTGGGGCCGCAGTCCTCCCTGAGAGGACCCCTGCACCTCTCTGGTTGGGATGGGATGAGGGCAGGTCCTGTGCCCCCAGGACTGGTACAGTGACTAGCACCACTGTCACTGGCCTGCAACAAACAGCCCTGCAGTCCAGGCCATAGCCCTGAGGGCACCAGCCTCTTCCTGCCCCGAGGTAGGCTCTTCCTCCTATGCTGGGTGCTGTGGTGCTTGGAATGATAGGAGCACGCGGCCCTCACCCCACGCAGGCAGAAGATGCAGCTCCTGCCTGGCCCTGGAGGTGGAGGAGGCACAGCCCCATGCAGGCCAGCGTCTGAGCCCTGTCGCTCCTCCAGGCCACGCTCGAGGCACACAGGCAGGAGGCCTTTCCCAGGCCAGGAGCCCAGCTGTGTCCCCATGTCCCTTCCTCCTGGAATGGCTTCCCTGGCAGGTTGGTGGGCAGGGACATGGATGACACAGGCCAGAGCGCAGGACCTGCCTTCTCTCCTGTGGCTTGGTCAGTGGCTGTTGTGCCCCTGCAGACCTTGTCCTCCATGTCCCCCTGGCTATTTAGCAGCCACTGTCCAACCAGCTGTGCCCTCCTGCTCCCCACTTCAGGTGCTGCTACACCTCCTTGAAGGGGGGATGCCCTACCATGACTAGATCCAGGAGAGAGGGATCTGGGCCCAGTGTGAGCAACCCTAACCTTGCTGAACCCTGACTGGCTAAGAACCTCTAAATTTCCCAGTGTTGGCCCTATGACAAGATAGCTGTCAATTAACCCCTCCCCACGACCTCTGCCTTGTCCTGGAGCCTTGCATTTAAGTGGACCAATCACAGGCCTGCCTTGGACTGATCACAGGCCTGAACTTGGGGCAATGGTAGGCCCACAGCCCCTGCACAAGAACCACTCCCCAGACACTTCTCAGGCTAGTCTGGGGGTGGGGGGGCTCTGACCCCTGTAATGTAGTACACACTCTGTGGAAGGCTCACTTTGGAGGTTCTGTAAACTTGCTCATGGTTTAGTTCGTGAGTAGTGTGGTCTCCTTGGCATTTCCTGAGTAGTGTGGGCAGGAAAGTTATTTCAAAAGAGATAAATAAACTCTGAGTACATAGCCCTGGCCTGAGAAGACCCAAGGGTGTCCAGGGTGGGGAAGTAAGGTTCTAGACCTGAGAGGGGTTGGGCCTGGGGCGGGGGCATGAGGTGTAGGTAGGGCCTGTCCTCAGCTAATGGTGCCCCATCATTTACCACATGGCCGGAGGGTAGCTGCCTCCATTTCCCAGGTTCCTTTGTGGCTGGGCCCTCATGTGATCCAGCCCTGCAGGTTCCACCAATCAGGGCCTCCCATGAGCCTCTGCTAGGAAGAGGCTGGAGGAAGGGACACTGAGTGGGGCTCTATGTAAGTGCCCACAGGGGGTAGGACATGGGGAGGTGTCAGCCCCCAGGGCCAGCAGTGGGCTGTGGGCTGCATGACTGGCCGTCCTATCTAGAAGATTCCTAACCTCCACCCTGGCCACCCCCAGATGGCTTCCCTCAGTTCTCCCTGGGGCTATGGAGTCTCAGCCCTGTTCTCACCAGCAGGGTCAAATCTGCCCTTGAATCTGGCAGTGACGCCTACAGAATCAGCCTGCAGCATGCTGAGGTGCACACTCTGCACTGAATCTACCTGGGGGCACGTGTTGTTACACTGAACACCTGGATGTTGCAAGAGGCGGGTGGGCAGACAGTGTGTTTGCCCTTTAAACACCACTTTTGCTGGATCCCTGAGGACTGAGACCAGGCCAGAGAAAACAGCTCTGTGCACAGGACCAGGACACAGCATGGGCACTGCACACACAAGTCAGACATGCTGTCTACACGGCACAGCCAGAAAGGCAGAGCTGAGCGGGAGTCCTCACCAGGAAGCTTTCCCTCATGCTGCCCCAGACCTCAGAGGGAGCAGGGCTGCCAGTCCAGCCCCTCGACCCCCAGGAGACCCTGCGGCTAACCCTGAGCAGGATGATGATGGCAGTGAACTGAGAGTGGGTCCCACAGGGACAGTGACAGCCGCAGGCCAGACGTGTGGCAGTCAGGGAGGTCACAGGGCTCTGCTCCCTCAGATGTGGATCAATAGGCATCAATCCTGGTGGCTTTCAGTCTGGCACTAGTGACCAAGTGTGTTGGCTGGCAGTGGGCACTCCTGCTCTCCAAGGGCAGAAAGGGCAGGGAGTGGGTATGGTTAGATGTTTTGTATCAAGAATGAGAGAAAAGTAACGAAGACACTAGAGATCAACGCAGGGCTCACAGGGGATACGGTGTCACCCTGCCAGGGCCAGCGCTGTCTCCTCGGGACCTAGCATGTGCTGGTCTTTGGAGAAGCTTGGTGTGTCTGTGAGACACCAGCACAGGCTCGCCCTGGAGGTCCCAGTGAGTGGGTCCCATGAGGTGTGGGCTGACAGGTGGCCAAGGCTAGGGGACACGTAAGCTTCTTCACAAGTGTTGACCGCACGTGCTCTGGAGTGCTAACCTCCAAACAAGGGGGCGGCCGTATTCCTGCATCGCTGTGTAATTAAGGGCAACTTAAAATGGAAACAAGACAAAACCATATCTGTGCCTGAGAGCAGAGTGCTTGTCCCCTGTGACGCTCACAGTGTGACTGGCAGGGTGTACTGTCTTCTCTCATGGGGGCAGGAATGATATTCTATGCAGTAAGGTCCACAGCCTCGTTATCATCCAGCTTCCAGTGATTGCAGCAAGTTATTGATGAGAGAAACCTGCAGGCACTCGGGCTATAAATAGCACCTGTCCCCGCCCACCGAGCCTGTCCTTGCTGGTGGAGGGGATGCATCCTGGGCTGCAGGAGGAGCTGTCACAGAGGCACCATGTCCCCTTGTCCCCAGGTCCTGACTCTGAGTGCAGGTGCTGCTCCCTGTCCAGGAGGGGCTGTCGGGGACTCTGTGCTATGGCAGAGGGAGAAGGGACAGAGCCCTGTGTGCCCATGCTGAGCCCCACTCCGGGATCGGTACCACCTCCTGTGCCACCTTCCTGGTGCTGACAGCAGCCGAGGACTCCGGGCCTTCCGGCCCGGGGCTCACTGCGCCCATGCCATCTGCAGCTGCCATGTGTCACCTGAAACAGAGTCACGGTGGCCCCAGGCACAGGCTCAAGGTCCTCAAGGAGCCCGCCCCTGCGTCTGCTGTGGCCCAGCTCCATTACTTGTCCGTGTCCAATGTGGCTCATGGGCACTTTGCTGAGCGCAGAGATGGGGTGGCTGCAAGCGCAGTCCCATCTTTCTGCTGCCGGGAGAAATGAAGGGACAGTGATGGCAAGAGAGATAGGGACAGATGGTCAGGAGGGTCTTCACCCTCACCTGCCCTCTGCCACCAACCCACTGCCACCCTCATCGATGTCACCGATATTGCTGTTTGTGCTCAGCAGCAGCATTACTGCCATCCCTGCTGTCACTGTCGCCACCCTCAACCATCAGCACAGCCTTCATCCCCGCCGTCACTCATGATGGCGCTCACTGCATCCCAGGCTGGCTCAGGGCGCTCTCTCTCCACTCCTCCTCCGTTGTCATTCCCAGCCTGTAAAGCAGGTGCCTTCATTGTCCCTGATTTAAGGATGAAGACCTGAGACACGAAGACCAAGACCCCAGCCTCCCACCTCCGGGGCTCAGATGCAGCAGTCAGGCCCCGCCCCACTCTATGACCCCAGACTGCACAGCTCGGCCCTGACTGGCAGGCGGCTCTGCCCAAGTCCTTGTAGTTGTGTCCTGTCCTGGCCACCTCAGCACGCCACGCCTCCTGCTAGGCCTATGTCACACTCACCTACTCCACTCTGGCCAGCATCCCGCCAACCCCTCCTGACACCTGTTACCTGAAGCTCTTATCCCTGCCACAAAAGTTCGAAGCACTGTTATTGCTCGCACTGCCCCAGCCACCTGTGCTCTCCGAGTGGTCCATGTACTGTCCTCCTGTCTCTGCTCCCCTGTCTAGTGTTCCATGCTGCCCAGGGTCCTCAGGGACAGCCTTGCTGTTCAACCAGCAATGGCTCTGGTGCTGGGGGTTGGGGGCAGGGCAGGGAGATCCCGGAGGGCGAGAGAAGAGGATAAAAAGGTATTGTCACCAGAAGCACTCAGTCTCTGCGTGCTCACATCACAGTGCACAGATACCACACAACAGTGCCATCGTCTTGGCTTTGAGGCACATCCACTGCTCCTGGGTCCAGCCCCTGGCTCTGCACATGAGCACATAACTGGGTGACGGAGGGACTCTGACAGTGGCAAAGCCAGAATGATGCCGAGCTTGTCTTCCTGCACACCTGGGCTGACACCTGTTAAGAAAGGACTCATGCTGATTTCATTTCTCTGCTGGTGTCACCTTTGTCTTTGCTCATAGAAAATCCATCCTCCCCAAAGCTCCTTCTCTTGCTGAAGTGAGATAAGGCTGTGCAGTCAGCAAAGCATGCTTGGTTAACGGCCCCAGCCTGGGCTTCTGGTGATAGATGAAGGAGCAAAACCAGCCTCCAGAGAGCCATGTCCCCTCTTTGGGTGGCCCAGTGGGAACACCTGTGCAGTGGCTCCCAGATGCCCCAGCCCCAGAAGTGCACCCTGGACTGGCCCTGGCTGAGGCACAGACAGAAAGAACCAGCATTAATGGTGTGCAGTATCTGAGACCCCACAGGAATGGGAGCTTTGATTATAGGACCTGCTTGCTCCACCCTCCCTCGAGAGATAGGGACTATCTTCTGCTCAATTTCCAGGTGAGGAAACTGAGTCCTATAGTGACTCATTCAGTTGTTCAAGGGTGCAAGTTATGAGTGATGGGACCTGAGTCATCTTCATTATTATTTTATTCAAAATGATCACCAGTATTACTGACACTGCCAGATTCATCACCATTGCCACCATCACTGTTGCCATCACCATGTCACCATCACCACCACCACCATCACCACCACTATCACTATGTCACTGTCATCACCACCATTATCATCACCACAGTCACCACCACTATCACCATTATCATCATCACCTTCACCACCATCATCATCCCCATCACCATCTCCGTCACCATATTACCATCATCACCACCATCATTACTGCCTTCGCCACCATCTTTGCCACATTCACTGCTATGATCACTATCACCATCGTCATCAGCAGGAGCAGTAGGGTCATCATCACCTTCACCATCACCTTCACTGCCACCACCACCATCATTATCACCACCACCATCACCATCACCATCGCCTTCACCACCATCGTCACCACTACCTTTATCGTGAATACTCTGGGCCCTCCAGACTGGGTGTGTGAGTTTCTGCTCTGGATGGACTGACCCGAGGGGGAGTGCATGCCTGAAGCTTCATGTGGAAAACACAAATGTCTGTTCCTGTTTCTGCACACTGTCTTTCTGTACCATGCAGAAAATACCAGTGTGCCTGGTAACAGAATTGCCAGGGCTTCATTTGTTCATGTTCAGCTGCCAGCTTAGATGCTTCCACTCCAGAGCAGTGCCCACAGCCTTCACCCCCACTCCCTGTGCCATGTGTGAGGCCATGTCCTGGCCGGATCCACTCCCCTGCCCTCTCTGCTTCCCACACATGTCCCCTCTGCCACAGTGGCTCAGATCAGGCATCTTCAGGCCAGACCTTGGTCTTGTACCCCAAGGCTGAGAAGACCCTGGAGGTTGGGTCCCATCTCTTGAGCCACACAGCTTCCTTAGTGTGGTGCTGGAAACCTATTTCCCCTCCCAGAGCTTCCATTTCCTTGGGGTATTGGCTCCTTCCCCACAGGTGTTGGGGTCACCTAGACCAAGATGAGGTGGTCAGCTGGCATGCAGAACCCCCATGGTGCTTACACCCATCTCTCTGTCAGCATGAGACAGGAGGAGCATCTGGTCCCCATGGAGATGGAGTACAGTGCCTACCATCTCTGGCCTTGCAGGTGGCTTCTGGTCACCTGTACTTCCTGTGAAGAGATGTGGCTCCCCAGGGATGCCTATGAACAGCTGTCCTTCATGACCTTCAGCAGGAAATGGGGACTTGGAAGCTGCCTGACTGGCCACCCTGGACTACCTGGCAAAACTGTTATTTTTATATCTTGGTGGGTGTGACGGTGGAGGTGTGCCCCTTCCTCAGTTAGGTCACTTTCCTGCCCCTGGGGAGGAGGAGGATGCAGGCCAGTGTCCCTGTGCCAACATCTGTGTGGACGAAGTTCTTCCAGGGCATCCTTGTCCCTCACTTCCGGCTCTGGAAATGACGCAGTAGACACCCCAGTGCAGAGTAAGAGTCACCCTGGCTCAGCGTTTGGATGCTCCTAGAGAAGGAGCTCACTGGGGATCAACCCACTGCTGGGCCACACTGCAGGCCCCACATGGCTGCATTGCAAAGGGGACCCTAAGGTAAGCAAAGAGCAGCCCTCGGGGAAGGCATGGGTGGGTGGAGGAACCAGGGAAACTATGTGCACCCCAGGGACAGTACACACACCTGGTCACCAGGCCTCCCTGCAGTGTCAGCCTCACTGGCACGTGGGCAGGGGAGGCATTCTGAAGGACATGAAGGCATAGCAGGTGTGGTCTCCTCCACAGTGAGCTGACTCTGTAGCCACCAACCAGGCACCTTTGTCCTGGGCTGTTGTCTGCTCCTAGGGTCCCCTTGTGGTGGCTAAGGGTGACAGTTACCACTTCCCATCACCTGAACCAGGCTCTCTGGGGGCTCTGGGCTCCAGGTCACCACCTCCTGGTCCTACAGCATTGGAAGACTGGCCAGGCCCTGACCTGTGGGGCTGGTCCCAGGGAACTGAGACTGCAGGGAAGGGACCAGGCTGGAAGGCCCTCTACAGACCAGCAGCCAGGCCTGGCCAGTGTGAACCAGGCTCCCCTGAGCCCCACTGCCTAGCCTCCCCGCCTGCAGCCCTGCAGTCCTGAGAGCCCCACAGTGCAGGTTCCAGCCACAGCCACTGTCTTCTACACCAGCCATCTGTGCTCATGATCCCTCTGCCCAAGTCCAGGCAGCGCATCCCTGTGCAGACGCCTGGGTCTTCTGGTCCCCAGGGAGGACCCGTGTCCGAGTAGCCTTTCCACCCCTCCCCCAGGGGCTGGGCCAACCCTGCCCAGGAAGGGATGCCCCTGGGTGCCTGGGTCTGCAAAGAATGAGGATCCCACAGTGAGGCTGGGGGTGCCGCCGAGGCCTCTGCAGTCTGACTTCTGCTGACCGAGTCACGAGGCTATAAATCACACTGTCACACTGCCCAGCAGGCTGCAGATCTGCTCTAATTCCTTTGCTGGAGTTGCCCTGGGTACCCAGGACTCCTGGAACACAGCAGGCAGGGCATGCCTCCCCCTGCCCTCGGCCCTCAGCATCTGAGAATGTCACTGCCCAGCGCTGCCCTGGCAGGGGAGGGAGCGGAGGGTGGAGCTGGGCAGCAGGGCTGGAAGGACCGGCAGAGGGAGGGCGGGATCAGGTGCAGAGACACTGAGGACAGCACTCTGCCTCTCCTGGCCCAGGGTGATGGTGGCCTTTTTTCTCTGGGAACCAGTGGGGCCCTGCTGAAGCACTTGCTGGCCCCCAGGCCCTGCCGAGGTCTCTGTCCTGTCGGATGCCCAGGACACCGGGTCCTGTCCTCCCTGGTCCAGGGTGCTAAAGGCTTAAATTGGGAGCAGCACAGGTGTGGGCTGCAGGGCCCAGTGCAGTCCTGCCACCCTGCCCTCCCTTTCCACACCGCCCCTGCCTTTCCTGTCCGCAGCTCTGCCCTGGCTCCCTGGTCCACAGCTACCTGCATCGTCTGTGCCTTAAGACCAGACCATCTTCACTAGGAGAGCGTGTGTGACGGATGAATGCCCTTCCCCTGGGTCCGTCATGCAGCGGGGAAACTAAATCCTCCCTTGACCCAGAAGCCTGGGGGAGACTGGAACACAGACAGAGCCGTGCCGTGTGTTTAAGCATGGCACAGCACCTCCGCACCTCCATCCCCTCTCCTTCCTGGACTCTTGTCAGATTGGGGCCTGGCTCTGTTGCTCCTGTGACCTCACTTTTGCAGTGGCTGAATTCACCACCCTCATGTTAGTGAATATCTCCACTTCATTTCTGAATCACAGGGATAATTCCAGTCTGTGCCTCAGCTGAGAGGCTGCTCCCCCAGCCCTGAGCTCTATGGTAAGCTTTCTTCTGCAGGTAGCGTTATTAGTAGTTGGTAATTACGTAGCATCACATCCAGCCTAGCATTGCCTTTACTCATGGTAACAACTTCTTCTCCTTCTTCTCCTTCTTCTTCTCCTTCTCCTTCTTCTTTTCTTCTTCTTTTCTTTTTTCTTCTTTTCTTCTTTTTTCTTCTTTTCTTCTCTCCCTCCCTCTCCCCCTCCCCCTCCTCCTCCTCCTCTTTCTTCTTCTTCCTCTTCTTCCTCCACCTCTTCTCTCTCTTTTTTTGGTCTTTTTCAGACAGGGTTCACTATGCAGTTCAGGCTGGACTTGAGCTCACTTTGTAGCCCAGGCTGGTCTCAAACTTGCAAAGGTTCTCCTGTCTCAGCCTCCTGAGTGCTGGGATTACAGGTGTGAACCTCCATACCTGGCCTCTCACAGTAATTTCGTGTGTCTCCACTTTGCTTCTCAGCCCAGACTGTTCATTATGTGCACCTTGGGATTCTAGCAGTGAGGGCTCCTGGGGTTGATCTCTCTCCACCTCCACCTCCTCCTCCACCTCTATCTCCCTCCCTGTTGCCATCATATCCAACTGTCTTTCTCTCACCTTTAAGACCAGCCCTACAGGTCCCTGCTGGGCACCCGGCCAGTCTCACCACCCTGTCCTCTCTGGGCTATGGCCCCTCTCCAGCCCTGGGCAAACTGGGTCCTCCTGGGTACTTCCCTGTGGCCACAGAAACCTGTACCCTCTCCTGCCCCTGCCGTGCATGGGAAGTGTCCCTGTAGAGACTGGGGGAACCCAGCACCCAGCACCTCACCCCCTGCCTGCTCCACCTCTGCCAGTCGCTTTGGGTGGAGCCTGAGAGTCTCCGGCTCCAGCGTGGAGTGGAGAATGAGAGCCCCACAGCTGGGCCTCAGGCCCCTGGCTGCTGTCACACCATGAGCAGACCCTGGGAGTAACAGAGGACTGTCCCGTGCCGAGTGCTCTGGACGTGCCAGGCTTCCTGGCTTCAGGGGCAGTAGACCCTTAGCTGAGATTTACAGCTCATAATAATGCAGCACGAGGCTGCAGATGCACAGGCAGCACTGTGGAAGTGCAGCTTTGAATGAAGTCTCCAAGAAGCACAGAGGGCTCCTTTTCGTCCCCAACAGGACACATGCAGGTCACTCAGTAGGGACTGCGCCAGGCAGCTTTCACACTCAGAGCACAGGCATGTTGGGAAGCTGGCGCAGGACTCAACCGAGGGGGATCCAGCCCTCCCGGAGGAGGTGGCTGGTCTCTGCCAGAGCTTGGAGTTCAGAAGCCAGGCCTGGTGCAGGGCTGCAGCCTGTGGAGGAGCAGGTGCCACTCTTGGGGGTCGTCCTGTCACTGCAGGAGGGCCTGGCTTTGCTGGCATAGGCCCCCACCCACCCCTGACCAGCTGCCGCCCTGTCAGGAGCAGTGGAGCCAGCGCTCAGCTCCTCAGCCATCTCCTCACCCTGACCAGGGACCTGGAGAGAAACGCTCAGTTTAAGCACTGGATTTGTGAGTGCGGGCTTCTGCCTTGTGTGTCTGGGTCATCCCAGGCCTTTCTGTTCTGCTGCCCTCAAGTCACAGCAGAAATCACCCTTGTGGCCAGGCCTGGCCGTGTCTGAGAGCAGCGCATGCGCCCTGCCCCTTCCAGTTCCTGAGCCTGGTGTGCAGGTGTCCTGCATCTTCCCCCAGCCAGCATCCAGGAGGCTGCCACTTCCAGGGGACAGTGCCGTGGGCAGAGTGGGAGGGGAGCTGGCTGCGGTTGTGGGGTCACAGGGACCAGAGGAGTGGGCTGGGCTGAGGCTGTGGGGCTCAGCCCTGGAGAGGGGGCCGTGTTCTGGAGCTCGGGCTGTGCCCCTCCGGGTATGGAGGTTGCTCTGGGGGCTGCAGGGGCCTCCACACCCTGTGCTTCCCCAGGCTCCACGGTGAGAAGCAGCTGTGGGATGATGACCTCTCCACCTGCTGCTACCATCTGAGCATGGGGAGCCGGGCACCTGGCATAATTCAGAGCCTGAAGAAAGTAGACTGGGGAGGCAGCGACTGCCGCTGCTACCCTGGCTTGGTCCCCAGCTAGGACCGCTCCATGGACATAGCCTGGGGCAGGACAGGGTATGAGATGATGAGCCCCCTGAGCCTCCAAGGCGGGCAGGTAGGCTCTGGTTTCAGATTCCATAAATTAGTCTGGCAAAGGCGATCACATTCATGCAATGCGGGTTATGCCCCTGACACCCAAAACTTCTGAGTGAAGCAGGAAACCCCACTCCTATTGGTGTTGGGTCCTGACTTTGTTCCCTGCATTGCAGAGTGGGATGGGTTTGGGGACTGTGCAAGAGAGAAAGGATACAGCCAGGGGCTGCCGGGCAGGAGGACTCCATCTTGGGCTCCAGGTCTGATTCAGGCCCTGCTCCAGGACATAAAGGATCCTGTGGAAGGATGGGATCCCCTGGGCCCCACGTCCCTCAAGCCCTCACCTCCTGGACGCACCTGAGCCCTGCTGGCTGGGGTTGCAAAGCCCAGCTCCCAGCTCCTGGCTCCCAGCGTCCACCTGACCTTACAGGCTCAGCACAGAGCAGGCAGGGACTAAGGACCCCAGGGAATAGGGCGGGGCCCAGGCCCGAGGAGAGGAAGCACAAGGCGGACAGCACCTGCCTGCAGCATGCTGAGACTGGTGTCCCTCCCCACGGGTAGGGGTGGCTGCCCTGAAAAGCTCCCATGGCCAGGTGGAGATTCAGGTGAAAAGACACAAATGCTTGGGGCCAGGGGCCAGCTGCAGACCGCAGGGTGGGGCGGCCCGCCTGCTCTGCCCTGGACACCCAGGAGGCCAGCATGTCCAGGACTGACTGTGGTGGCCAGGCTCTCCACTGTCCCGGGCTTTGCGTGTCACCCAAAAAGGTCTTCACCCCACTTGGCCAACAGAGGAAGGCAATTGGGACCAAGGAAGATGACACCAGCGACCATTGAGGTTGGGCTCGGATCACCCTCCAGCCATCCCTGTCTCCTGCCGGCCCAGACGGCTCTGTGCTTGGCTGCAGCTGTGCGGTGCCTTCTTCCCTCACTTTCAATCTCACAAGACTTGCTTTGTGTTTCATTTTTACAATCTCATTGCTTCCTAAGCCACTGTCCCTTGCAGGAGGCAGCAGGAGAACCTGGAGCTGGAGCTGCTCAAGCTGCCTCCTGGGCCACTGTGGGCCCGAGGCCTGGGACTCAGAGAGCAACTTTATAAGCCGAGAGCAAACGCATTAGGATGCTGTGCAGGTGCAGCTGCTTGAAGGCCGGGCATGCTGGTGCAGAACTTGGTGCTGAAACGTGCTTTCTTTCTTCTGTGGGCACTGGCAGCACAGCCTGCTCTGCCCCCTCTCGCACCCCATAAGAGTTGAGCTCAGGCTCCTCTGCCAGGAGCCCAAGCCCTGAGCGGTGTCCCACTCCATACCCCCTCCTGTCTTGAGCAGCCCAAACTTATCCCCACCCAACCAATCCTGCTGCAGCCATGCCCAGAGCTGCCCATCTCTGCCTGATGCCAGTACTGCCCTCCCTGCTGGCCCCAAGACCACAGCCCCCCAGTGTCTGCAGTTTCCAGGACCAAGCAGTGCCCCACGATCCCTGCTGAATGTTTGGGGGCAACGTGGCTTACGGGCTCTTCTCCCCAGCACAAACAGAGCCTCTGCAGCCCCAGACAGAACCTGGGAGCAGGGGCCTGGGAACCTATTCTGCTCTGCATAGGAATCCAGAGCCACAGTGTGCTAATGAGGCTGGTATTTCAAGCAGCAGCCACACTTTAAACATAGCATTAAAGAAAATCTCCCTGACAGGAGCAGATGAATGGGTTTTTATCACAAGTCCCCCCTGCACTGCCCGGAGGATGGCCACACTCCTTGTCCTCATGAAGAAGACCCAGGGTGGAGGGCCACTGAGAGAAGTGACATCTTCCTCCATGTCCCTACCGAGAGCTGCAGTGCTGATGTGCTGGCCTCTGGCAGAGGGGAGAGGGGAGGCAGAGATGTAGGCAGGTGGCCACCAGGCCAGGACACACTCCAGCTGCTCCCACCCCGCCCGGGACAAGCACTGCCCAGGAACAGAAGACACTGGCATTGCAGTGGACACCAGGGGCCCAGGGTTGCCTGGATGCACATCCCAGCCAGCACCCCACGCAGCCAGCCACACCCAGGTCGCACTGGATGGGCTCGTCCCCAAGAAGCGCCTGGCCCTGGACCTGAGGTCTGTTTATCTTGATGATTTGTGCAACCGCAGGTCTGACTCTTCTTGGGGCTGGAACTCAGTGGACACTGTGGGCAGTTTAATCTGTGACATTAGTGGCCGATCGTTCATCCTGCTGTGCTTTTGCACTGGATTTATTTTTACAACTACGATAAGCAACTTTTATCTCCCCCAGGGGCTCTGATGACTTAGATTGTTGATTATAATAACTAACTTCCCTGCACCTGATGTACTAACGAAAGCACCTAACGTGGCCGACACAGGGACCACACAGGGTTGGAGGACAAACTGACCCCACTCCGACCCCCACCAGTGCTGGCCCGTCAGCTGCCCAGCCACGGCGCCATCCTCGTCCTCTGCTCTCTGCACACAGCGTCCAGGCTCCTGCTGCCCTGCTGTGCCACTGTCTGCAGAGAGAGTATGGTGGCCGAGCTGAATCCCACTTCCCCTGCAGGCGGCCTCCTCAGCCCCATCCTGACACAGGAATCGGGCACAGAAACTCTCCTTTCATTCCTTCAACACTGATTTGTCATTTTTTTATGAGCATCAAGCACAGGTTTTACCAGGTATTTGGCCTAAGATATCCAACTTATGGCAGACTATTCAGGAACATAAAGCCTGAACACGACATGTGTCAAGAGGAGGACGAAGTCCTGTTTGCATCAGGCCCGTGGGCCCTACACTCTCATCTGCTCTTTCTCTCCTAGGTCTGAGGCGCTGGTCCCAAGTCAGACCAGGAGGGATGGGTGAGGTGCTGGCCGCCACAGGCTCGGCCAGGGCCAGGGGCACTGCCTCCTCATAAGCCGGCCCTCCCCACCACCAGGCCTCACTGCCCGGGTCCAGCGGTGCAGATGCAGAGTTCCAAGACACTCTGACATCTAGAGGAATTCGGGTGACACCGGGGCCACATTGCCCTCAGCCAGATGGAGCGCTTGGGGACAGGGACAGTGCTTAGGGTCAGGGGTGTCTCTGTCCCCACCAGGATGAGCCTTGGTTATCCTGGCCACTGGGTCCCTCAGAGGACTCCCGAGTCCTGTCCCTGAAGTCCCTGTCCCTGGGAGGCTGACTCTGAACCCACCTCATTGGGGCTTCCTCACTGGCTGAGACAGGGCAGATATGAGACCCTGATCTGCTGGCACAGTCACATGACACAGGGGGCACAGAGAAGGCTGAGGGTCAGGCTGGGGTGCAGGCAGGTGCCCCCAAGGGCTGATAGCCCAGGGATTCAGCAGAGGAAGGAGGAGCAGGATGCAGGGAAAAGCACTCTACCACACCTTGTATCCAGGACGTGGCTTTCCGCAGTGGCGGGAAGTCACCTTGCTCTTTGACCAAACCCCTTTGTCCCTCAAACCAGTCTGAGTGCTTGTATTGCAAGGAGCTGAATGGCTCCTGAGTGCTGCAACCCGTCCCGAACTGCACTGCACCTGGGGCTCCTCTGGATGGACAATGCTGCCACCCACAGTCCTGGGTCTCCTCGGGCACACACCACACAGCTCACACCAGCCAGATTACACTGGCAGCTCACACCCAAACAGCTCACACCTCAGAGGAGTTTCACTATGGAGGAGCTCACACCCTGATGCTCACAATTTGGTCTGTGCTCCCAGACCAAAAATTCTGAGAAGAGAAGTTGTGGCCATGGCAGATCAACCAACTGTGGCCTCACTGAGTGGACCTGTGCAGGCAGCTTAGGGGTTGTAACCTAGATCTCTGGGCATGAGCCCTCCTCCTGTGACAAGACAGACCCTGAGATTTGGGGGCACAGACCTCAGCCTCTGCAGCTCCCCATGAAGAAGAGGGGACAGCTGCCCATCCAGTGCCCAGCACCTACCTCACCCACCCTTGCCTTCTCCAAGGCCACCTCCATGGGTAATGCCTGTGTCTTCTTCAACTCAAACACAGACACTGTGTGGGGAGAAACTGAAGCTGAAATAAGAGATTTGGAGAAACATTGCTGACCCTCCTGGCTGGATTCCACCGACATCTGTCATTACGGCTACCTGGCGCGGCTGTGCAGGGAATGTGGTTGTCCTGATGCCAGGCAGCACCCAGCTGGGCCCTTGGGTGAGGGGCTCCTAGGGACCCTCACTGCAGGTTGGGTTGCTGCTCTTCTTCAGGCTGGAGCCAGAGCAGCTGCCCCCCTGCAGGGGAAGGGCTGTGTGGGGCCTCAGTCATTCTCTACACTTGGGCTTTTCATGTGGGTGTAACTTGTCTGGGGTGCCAGGCCCAGCTGTCCCACAGGTCCTCTTGTTCCTCCCAGTCACTGTGGTTTAACCCAGGCCAAGGACATGTCTGCTCGCCAACCAGGGCACCACAGTTGCTTCATCTGGGCCACAGGTGGTCCCAAGCCAGTGTGATGAGCCCCTCTCCATCACCTGTCTACAGCCAGGTCTTGTAGCCATGGGGTCACCTGCAAGGGCCCCTCCCTGTGACTGGCATTGCCGACAGGCCCTCTTTCCCTGCAGTGAGCTCTGCTGTGCAGTGAGTAGTGAGACTCCCATCCTGGGGAAAGGGACACCACCCTCTCCAGCTGCCCCTGCTGAGGGCAGAGCTGCATGTGACAGGCCAGGCCCCACAGGCCCCAGATGCTGACCTGAGATGGGGGCTTTGATGGAGGGGAAGGACATGCTGTCAGGCCACTGGGCAGGACAGGGACAGAGGGTAGAAGCCAGTGCGATTTGACCTCCACCCCTCATGGACTGCACAGCCCGGATCCCACAGAGGAGCCTGGGGCTGGCCATTACTGCCAGTCCGCTGAATCCTGGCAGCTCTTGAAATTCCTGGAGGGAAGACAGTGGGGGATGAAGAAATCAAGACCAGAGTCAGGACGCAGAAAGCTGAGGTCAGGTGGAACCCCGTCTCCTGATGGGAGAAAAGGCCTGCCTAACCACTTGTTTGTCTGGCTTACCTCAGGCGCTCCATGTTCTCGGGCCTGACCTTGCTTTAGCCCCACATGTGTGATCAATCTCCAGCTCAGCTGCTCCCCTGGCATCCCTAGCCATCCCAGCAACGGGCAGGAGCCTCCAATGTGGGGGGGGGGGACAAGTCACAGAGCTGCACAGGTGTGGCACCTGGCTCCTGGGAGGCCCGGTGCCTCACTGTGCTGCCAACCTTCCATGGTATAAACATTTTCACCTGGCTGTCAATAAGCCCCTGTGACAATGGGCCACATAACTCCTGTCACTAACATTCCCACAAGCTGGTGGGAGCTCCAGCACTGGACATGCCACTGCAGACACACGGGGTGAGCTGCCTCTGAAGTCCAGCCCAGTGTCATCTTGGCTCCATGGCCACCACTGTGAACAGAGTCACCTGGTCCCACGCGGCAGTGAGTGTGGGCATCATGGACCCAAGAGGTGGAGTTGGTGTCTGCAGCCATGCTGCCTATGTCCCAGCTGCTGAACCTGCCTCTGCATAGACACAGCCACAGACTCCATGGGGATGGAGGGAGAGTTCATGCCAGACTCCACCGGGGACAGGGCTGCTGTCTTTGTCATAGCACGAGAGCCACATAGCTCTTCCCCATCATGTCCTCAGGGACCGCAGCTCTGTGACCTGGGGAGCCCTTCCCTCCTCGGGCCCTTGGTGTCACCCTGTGCTTGGAGAAACTGGGATGGCCCTCAGTTTCCCCACAGTTCCCATGCTGCCTGCGGCGCTGTGGGCCCCGAATGCCTGAGCTATTCCTGGCCCTCCTGGCCTCCAGCTGAACTGATTGTTCCCACATGGAGGAGCCATTTCCCTACTGCAAACAGAGTCACCCACCTGCTGGGGACAGAGCAGGCCAGACTTTCAATAAAAACCAATCAACTCTACCCCAAATCCACTGATGAGGGGCTGTAAAGATGCTGAGCCTGACCCTGCCTGAGTGACAAAGCCACTGTCACCAGGCACAGCAGCTCTGGGAACCTGAAGTTTGCGTCATGAATTTCTCTTCCCCAGGTAAGAATGTCCTCTCCGGCTCCTGAGACACTCAGCCCTGTGGTCCCTCTCCTGCTTTCCCATCTCTGTAACCATGGAAATCCCCCTTCCTGCCAGTCTTCCTCAGGGGACTCCAGTCCTGTGCAAGGTACAGCAGAGGCATGGCCTCCCCAGGGGCAAGAGGGCAAGGTGGTGACTGGGTGACAGCAGGCCCAGCCCTGGAGAAGAGAGATGCAGCTGCACTAACCCTGCACATAAGGGAGTGCTGCAGGGTGACGCGAGGTGGATGGGCCCAGACTGGCCTGTTCCAGCCCGGAGGTCCTGGGGCAGGGACTTGGAGGGACTTTGTCTGTGCCCTAGCGCTGGGCAGCTGGAATCAGCGCTGGATAATCCAGAGGGATGCACTCAGAAGACCACCCATGCCTGGACACCCAGGCTCTGCCTCCAGCATCGAAGCCAGCCTGAGCGGCACTGGTGGGGTCTGCGTTCCCACCTCCCATGGCCCTCACCCAAGAACCGTGACCGCAGGGCTGTGCACCTCGTGGTCTGGGTCTGTCTTGTCACCAAGGCTCGCTAAGATGTGGGTTTCAGGTGCATCGCTGAGCAGCGGGGACATGGTCATTGCTGCTGACACCTGTCGCTTCTGGAGGGCAGTGAGCCATGGGTGTCGGACAGCAACACGCCCGTCCACTTCCTAGAGCCCCTGAGGACCAGGTTCTCTGGCTGCTGTCAGGGAGTTAGCAGGTCGCAGTGTCACCTCCTCCTCCAGGAGGGAAGGGGAGGGTGGTGGAGGGAGCAGTGGCAGGGCAGCCTTGCCCAGGGCTCGGTTCTACTCAGAGCAGGCTGTGGAGGGGCAGCAGCTCCGCCCTGACCCAGGCTCTGCCAGGGCAGGGGGCCACGTGGGCCACTGTGAGATGTAAGTCCTGGCTGCTCCTCCCAGTGATGACACCGTCCCCACAGAATCACTGGACAACGTGGGCTGCTGCCAAACCTTCTGGAACCTTCCACTCCATGGGTCCCTGCTCAGGGACCCTGCCACAGCCACAGGCGTGGGAAAC
>PVLD010011611.1:0-64279 GCA_004027595.1 Dinomys branickii
CCTACTATCTTATCTATAATTTGGTATTTCCTTTAATGTTTTTGTGTTAACTAATGTGAAGATAACTATGTAATACAACATCCAGTTCTAATTCCCTACTATATTCTGTATAACTTTGTATTTTCTGTATTGTTTATGGCTTTTCTGGTTCATATGTCTCCATTCTTTTGTCTTTAAAATAAAATTTAAAAAAGAAAAAGAAAATTCAAGTGCAGCTCCTCCTCTCGCTCACTGCTTTTGCTGCCTTCTACCCATGACGAACTGCTCTCCTCTGTAAAGCTACCCTGCCTTGGAGCCAGCTGACTATGGACTGGAACCTCTGCAAACTGTGAGCTAAATAAACCCTTCCTCCTTTAAAAAAAAAAAAAGAAAAAGAAAATTAAAATGTAAGTGCCTAATACTGCCAGCTCAAGTCCAGCACGAGCAAGTTAGTGACTCACTGGAAAACACAAAAAGAACCTAGTATTTCCATCCCAGACTGCTGTTTAAAGGATTGCTTCTCAAAGCATGGTCTTCCGTCAGCAACATGAGTATCACCTGATAACTCTGTGGGTTCAGAGGGCAGTGGAAGCATCACACTGAGCTACCTCCCCAGATCTGTATTTCCAATATCTTTATAATATAGTATTATTCATCAACAAGTAAGTTGAATATTGATGTAGTCAATTTTTTTTTAAACCCATACTCAAGGAGATGGATATAATTTTAAAATCCACTTTACTTCTTTGTGTACACACAAGACTCTCAAATGTCATTTTAAATTGTGGCCAGAACACTCATGCAATGCCCAGGCCTGACCTTTGCACATGCACTTAAACAATAAAGCCCTCAAATTCATCCTAGATCCTGGATTTTTAATTAAACCACTAGGTTTCATAAAGTATGAAGACGCATCTACATTTAAAAAGAAGGGCCACTCATTAAAGGTTCATATGGCAACAGAAGATACACAAGTTAAAATCTCTAACTCGAGTGATTCCAATTAAACCATGAACAACCAAAAATGCCACTGATGATACAAAGGAAAAATAAAAAACAGTGTCAAAATTTTAGCTGGGCATGGTGGCACAGACCTGTAATCCCAGCACTCCATAGGCTGAGCCAGGATTACTGAATTTGAGGCCAGCCTTGCTACATAGTAAGTTGAAGGCCAGCCTCAATTATATAACAAGACCTTGTCTCCAAAAAAAAAGATTTTTAAAGCTAAGTCAGAGCATTAAAACTTCAATTTCAATCAAGTTTTAGATCATTAGTAGAATAAGCTACTTCCCAAAACAAACAAGGGAACTCTTTTCCCACTCATCTGATGGCTGTTGCTTGTCTTCCTTTGTCATCCAAAGGAGGTGGTGTTGGGCCACAGTACAGCAGGAAATGGCACACCAGAAATGACACACAGGGCCGCCCTGCTACGTTTTTATTCTTACACTGGGTCTTTGTGATAAACAAACAGCATCACTTAATGCAAGGGGAAATGGGCAGAACTTTAAAGTTACCTCCTGAACCCAAAGATTTTTAGGTTCAATCCAGGTTTGACTAATTAGTAAAGTAAGATACTCCGGGATGAGGAAGTCCACCCAGGGACAGCAAACCTTTTAGAGCTCGCAGTGATAAGGAACAGCTCGCTGCAGCACAGGTACACAGGTTTGCCACCACTCATCTATACTATGCTTCAATCAACCAAAGCACACGCAGAGTATAAACTGTGATGGTCCAGAAGACTGATCATAATAACAAGTATATTATCTTAATTTATTATTTAGAGAGATAATTTTAAAAGTTAATGTCTTGGTATTTCACTATTCCAAAAGTACTTTTTAAATTAGTTCACTTTTCAAAGTCAAGGCAAACTTAAAATTCACTGTTTAAAAATATTAATGCTTGTAAATGAGGACTAGTCATATGATTTATCATTTCAATTATACTACTTATGTTGCAGTAATTATAATTTAGGAAAATAGTACAGAGCTTAGCTAAACGCCTCTACAGTCCCAGCGACCGGGCAGACTGCGTCAGGGGGCTGGCTGGGGTCCAGGAACACGAGTGCTTGGCCTTTCCTGGGACGGGACCTACCTCGAAAACACAAGCTAAGCCTGGAGAGAGCCACAGCCCCAGGGAGAAACGATGGACCAGGGTGGCAGTCACAGCCCATGAAAAGCCCATGGTTGCTGTAAACTGCAAACACAGCACGGGATTTTACTCTGAGAGTGATCCCTCCCACACAGCAGGCCAGAGAGCTGGAGAAGAAGGAATCCTTGCCGCTGATTTCTTTGCTATTACCAGTGGTGACAAAGTTGTTGCTATTATCGTAACTGCTCGCTTGCTTTGGCAGCACACACACTAAATACTACAGTGATTGGTTTTTACTCCCATATATGCCAGTAACTGGTTTGTCGTGGTGTCACCACCAATACTACTGTTTGCTTCTGGAGAACTAGGCACTGAGCCAGTTACACTGCTCCCTCTCTTCCCCAAACTAAGGGGGGTAGGAGCTTGAGACAGAAGCAAAGGCTGCACGCAGAGCAACTGCGAGGTTGGTGCAGAGGGCCATTCAGATCAACAAACCTCCTCACTCACATGCAAGCCACAGGCAAACCATGGGGTAGGGATGCTCAAGGCCCGACACTGAACTCAGACTGTAACATAAATGAGACTGTGAAGTCTCCTTGAGTTTCTGTTCTTACGACTGTGCGTGGTTTTGGTTTGGTTTTGGTCTTTTTGTTGCTATTATTTTTCCTTTTTGCCTCTCTCTCCCTCTTCTTTTTTCTTATCCCTTTATCTTCCCTCTCTTGGGTGCCTTTCATCTGGCAAATATATAGGAGCGGTCTGTTTATGTGCAAAGAGGAATAAGAACAGGGCTCTAACTTAAATAGTTCCTTCCATGGTAAGTTAGAGTAGCCCTCCCTAAAACTGCACGGACGGACGATCCAAACACAAGCTACTGGCCAACACAGCACCTGGCTCTGACACACAGCTTTCTTTCCAACTATACTGCCCTCCCGCCACACCCCTCCTTCCTCTCCCACTAACCCTATCTCCTCTCCAATGTCCCTCAATGCTAGCTCTTTACTCCAGCAATAAAAATAATTTTAAAAGACTCAGATCTCCTGTCTGTTTCCCATCTACCGCTATTTCTCTTCTTACTGATTTCTTTTTTGCCTTCCTTCTTCCATCCACCTCCCCCTACAACCCAGAAACGTCTTAATAGCATTATAATACAGTCTGTATGGGGCACTGATAGAAGGGTGAAATGGTTAACAATGTTCTAATGTACATAATTAACATATGATTACAGCTGTTCTTGATGATATAACCAGTAAGGATTCTCTCCTTGCAACACAGCAACCAGGTCTGATCCTATTAAACTGAGCAGGGTGAAGAGGTAAACACCAAAATGCCAACAAAGTCAAAGATCCCATCACTGAAAAGCAGACACTAACTAAAGAAATGTCTGTACAAGCAAAAAGTCCACTCTATTCGATACTCAACCCTCAACATGAAAAAAAGAAAAGAAAAAAATGAAAGAGAAAAAACTCCTGAATCAAAAGATAAGACAGCTTGGCAGACTGGATCAGAAAACAAAACCCCAAAGTATCCTCCATATAGGAAACACATTTAATCCAAAAAGAAATTCACAGATTAAAATCAAAGGATGGACAATATGCCATGCAACAGGGAGCCTGAAAGCAAGTAGGAATAGCTATCCTATTTTCAGACAAAGTGGACTTCAACCAATGAGAAGAGGCAAAGAAGGTCACTACATATTAGTTAAGAGAACAATTCAACAGAAGAGCTATCAATTGTAAATATATATGTGCCAAATACTGGCACACACAATTTCATAAAACAGACATTACTGGACATAAAAAGATCAGATAAACATCAACAGAATTATAATGGTGAATCTCAATACCACACTATCACAAATAGATCAACTAGACAAAACCACACCTTGAAACAGACTTAACAGAATCTACAGTCTTCCACCCAACAACAGAACATACATTCTTCTGAGTAGCACACAGAACATTCTCCGAAATAGACCACATACTAGTCTATAGTCTGCTTAAATAAATACAAAAGAACTGAAATTATCCCATGTATAGTATCAGTTCACAGTATAATTAAACATAAAATTAATGGCAAAAAACCACAGAAGTTATGCAAATAATCAAAGGGTCACAAAAGAAATAAAGGAAATTAGTTCCTAGAATCAAACAATACCAGTACCACATACTACAGAAACACATTAAAAGTAGTCCTAAGAGGAAAGTTTATAGCTATAAATAGCCACATCAGAAAAAGAGAATGAGCCCAAATACAAAAACTTAATGATGCACCTAAAGGTTCTAGAAAAACAAAATCCTGATGTACATAATTTCTTTTCTAAAGCTAGTACAAGAAAGGAAAGTATACAATAATAAGAGCAGAAATTAATGAAACTGAGACAAAAAATTACAAATAATACATCAAAGAGCTAACTTCTTGAAAGAACAAACAAAACAGACAAACCCTTAGGGAAATTTAGCAAAGCAGGAAAGAAAAGAACCTAATCAATGCAATTACAAATAGAAACAGTAAACTCTGGCCAGAAAACGTAGCATATGCCTATAATCCCAGCTACTTAGGAGGCTGAGGCAGAAGGATCACTAGTTGGAGACCAGCCTGGTCAACTTAGCAAGACCTTTGTTTCAAATCAAACAAAAAAAACTAAAGGGCTGGCAGATCAGCGGTAGAGCATCCATGCATTTGATTTGAAGTATCACAAAAATTAAAAGAAAAATAAAGACAATTCCTTAGCAAAATAAAGAGACTGCAAGTCTGTACAAACTAATTTCTAAATAAAAGAGTAAAAAGGGAAAAGCAGTAAAAATATATGCATGGATGAAGATGCCACAATGTAACCCAGTATTTTGTAAAATTAATATAAACTAAACATATCAATTAAGAAAGTAAAAGAGAGACTACAGATTTATCACAAATGGCCAGGCATAGTGGTGCAGGCCTCTAATCCCAGCACTCCTGAGGGTGGGACAAGAAGTTTGCTGTGAGTTCAAGGCCAACCTGGGCTACACAGTAAGTTCAAGATCAGCCTGACCTACACAGCAAGACCCTATCTCAAAAACCAAAAAAACAAAAAAAGATTTACCATGAAAGTGTTCACAACAGAGTTTTAGCTAACCTTTAATGAACACGTTCGTATCTTACTGCAATTTACTAAGATAATATGTCTTCAGATAAGTCTTTCAAATGATTAGGTGAGATGTCAAAATCTGTCTACCTTCGTGAGATGAAACTAAAGTATTATTCATGCCTCCTTTCAATGAAAAATATGTGAAAACTGAGGGATACATCCGAGGCAACATTATTCCAAGCGAGGTCAGGTCCTGAGGTATCTCATCAAGCTGGGATACAAAGGACAATATTGCCTGCCACCTTTGCACAACATTAACCGCAGCATATATTCCTGTGTACCCTGAAGTCAGATGAAACAAGGATGGGAAGCCAGGTATGGTGGTGCATACCTATAATCCCAAAACTAGGAGGGTGAGGCAGGAGTACTGATGTCTGGGCTACATAAATGAGTTCAAGCCTAGCCTGAACTACACAGCGAGAACCTGCCTCACAATAAACAAACAAAAAAAGCGGGGAGGGGCTGGGGATACAGCTCAGGGGCACAGCACCTGCCTGGCAAGGTCCCAAGTTTGATCCCTGTACAAAAAAAAAAAGAAAAAAGAAACAAAGATAGCAAAGCACACATTTTCTGTTACTCGTTTATTTTAAAGTATTTGCCAACGACCTACAGATTCTATAAAAAATGTTCAAACCAACAAACTTATATATATAGTTTTCCTTCAAAGATGAATTAAAAGGGGAAGTTTTCACATGACAAAACCACTGAAATTTTAAGAACAGATTTTAAGAACATTAGGTTACTTACAACTGCAAACTCATCTCTGTCAAGCATCCCATCGTGGTCAATATCACTCAGCTCCCAAACCTTAAAAAGAGAAGTGAGGAAGATTAACGTTCTTTCATTTCATGTGCTTCTTGAGGGCAGGGGGAAAAAAGTCCACTGGTGAGATATAAAAGTAAAAGTAAGTGTAATGCCTTAAAAGGAATTTGGCCTTTACCTTAACTGCAATGGGAAACCACTAAAAGGTTCACTTTAATAAAACGACAAGATCATTTACACTTTGGAAACATCACATCACACTGCAGAGAAACACTGAGTGGGACACAATACGACACCTTTTAAATTAGCACTCACTGAGCACCTCATCTACATTACACTGACCCAAAACGAGTACTAGTACTGACAGTAGTGTGGGTATTATTGCCATCACCTAACAACGCAAATCCAAGGGTCACGTAATAAGCACTGAATTAAGTACATTATACACACTACCACATCCAGAATCCTTACAATCCTATCAACTGGAAACTGTGCTTGTTTGAAAGTGTAGGAAAGGCCAGGGGTGTGGCTCAGTGGAATGGTGCCTGCCTGGCAAGCGCAAGGTCCTGAGTTTGATTCCCAGTTCCAAAAAAAATAAAGTATAGGAAAACTGAGACATGGTTTTCTAATTGTTTGCCCCAAGTCATACAACTAAGTAAAAAGTAGCGCAGCCAGGACTTAACTCCATGTGCTCTGATTCAGCAGGGAATTAAAGAGCTAGTGGTCTATAGAGAACAGGTAAGACCTGAAATAGGAAGAAAGAACAGAGAGGAACCACTTGGGAAACAGTGCCAGAGTGGCAGGCAGAATGGAAATGTCCAGTTGAAGTCAGTCATTACGAGTTTATGATGAAACCAGTTTTACTAGGCTTTCTCAGTACTCTACATGGGATCAAGGAGAAGACAGATAATTAAATTCATGCAAATTTGGATTTCAGAGGGCTGGGGCGTGGCTTGATGGTAGAGCTGTATCACCTTTATGCACAAGGCCCTGGATTCAATACCCAGCACCACCACCAAAAAAAGAAAAAAAAAAAGTTAAAAAACGATTTTCATTTAACTGAAAGACCTCTTAGTGAAATTAAAGAATAAAAATCTTGCTGGGTGTGGTGGTGCACGCCTGTAATCCCAGCACTCAGGAGGCTGAGGCAGAAGGGTCCTTGTAAGCTCGAGACCAGCCTGGGCTACAAAGTGAGCTCAAGGCCAATGTGAACTGCACAGCGAGACCCCGTCTCAAAAACAAACTAATAAATAAATAAAAATCTTGCAATCAAGTAGGAAAAGGATGGGAAATTCAAATTAGAGAATTTATGACTTTATAAGGCAAGAGAGATAGAAGAACAATGTGCCAAAGGGAGCTAAGGATGAAGATATAAAAATATGGACCAAAAAATCCCAAGCTGGAGGAGACCAAAGCAATTTCAGCAGATAAGGGAAGGGCTGGGGATGTGGCTCACTGTACTGCGCTTGCCCAGTATATACAAGGCTCTGGGTTCACTCCACGGAACTGCTCCCCTCCCAAAAAGGATACAATGGTTTTAATTTTACAAAATGAAAAGTTACACAGATAGGTAATGGTACTGGCTGCATAACAATAGAAACGTAATTAACACAAGTGAACAAATACATTTTTTTAAAAAACAGGAAAAGTCCACAAGTCTGAGATCTCAAGGTCTCAGCAAAGCTAAAGAATTAAAGGCTTTCCAGCAGCTAGGAAAAAGGCCCAATGGACAGAAATTCAACTCAGCAGGCTTTATGATTTCAGGGATGAAATTATTCCCCACAACAGAACCCTATAATGCAGGCAGTAAAGTAGCAGCATAAAATTCTGATGGTCTCTAAAAAATTATCAAGCAATTAAGACTGGGCATGGTGGTGCATGCCTGTAATCCCAGCACTTGGGGAGGTTGAGGCAGGAAAACTCCTGGGAGTTCTAGGCCAGCCTGGGCTAAAAAGTGAGCTCAAGGCCAGCCTGAACTGCATACTGAGAACCTGTCTCAGAAAGACAAAAAAAGAAAGAAAGAAAGAAAATTATTAAATAATTGAGAGGTCAGAGTATACAACACAAAGAAATAAGGACATGCTTATTAGGAGGGGCTCACACAGATAACTAACCTCAACCACTTATAGTGTATAAGGAGTAACGAAAAACAAGTAATTTTATATATTAAGAACACAGTAAATTATGTAAAGACAGTTTTAATACAAGATCTATATATTTTACAATGAGCTATGTAAGTGCCCCAGGCAGATACAAAACTAAGATACACTAAAAAAAAATACATTAAAAACTTAGTATCTTACTCTTCCAAGGATTTCCACAGGTAACTTGGAGTTGAGCAACACTGGTTTCACTTGGTCACCGGACAAAAACCCATTCACCGGGCTTAAGCTATCAAAAATTGCATCATATTTGGCCTTATCTTCAGACTACAATATAAAAAAATTAAGTAGGAATTTTAATAATGACAAAATGATTTAACTGCGGCTTAAAAGTCAAATCCTCAAACACTAGGTAGCACGCAAACTAACATTCAAAACATATTTCATTTTAATCAAAATAAGAGTAAATAATAATTCTGAAGTGACTCTACTAGTAAGTCCAATACCCGGGTTTCTTTTATGGCTAGAATACTATCTGTTTTTCTACAGTTACGCTAGAATCAAAAGATTTCAGATAGAAAGGCTTTGAAGAGTTTTTAATCGTCTCTCTCAGCCTGAAAACAAAAATTATCTTATGTAAGATGCAGTTTAGTGACATTCTATGACTTTCTCAACTTGGTAGTAGCTACCTTTTAAATTCAAAGAAATGCATTTTTAAAAATTAAGTATTGGGGCTGGATATAGTTCAGCACATACAAGCGCCTGCCTGGCAAGCGCAAGGTCCTGAGTTCAATTCCCAGTACAAAAAAAAAATTAAAAAAAAAAAATTAAGTATCAATGCTCTAGAAATAAACATCAAGATTCCCCCAATTTTTCAAAAATACAATTTATTTTTCTTGTCAATAATGAGACACCTCCAAAAATCTTGAGTTTCCTGCATAACATGAAAAATTACTGTTCATTATTTGTTCACACAAAGCCAAACTCCTAACCTTTTGTCATAAAATAACTAACAATCTAAAGGTAACTGGCTAGGTTTGGTGGCATACATCTGTAATCCCAGCAGTCTAGAGGCTGAGGGAGGAGGATCAAAGTGAATTGGAGGCCAGCCTGGGCTACGTAATGAGGTCAAGACCAGCCTGAACTACATAGCAAGGCCCTGTCTCCACAGAAAGAAACATCTCCCTAACTGTGCTCATACAGACTACAGTATGCTTCCAAAGTAGGAAGAGAAGATATATATGTGGGTAGGAAGAAATGAGTAGAAGGGTAAGAAATAGGGTAAGAAATGAGTAGTTACAAAAGTTTACTTACTTTTACAGCCCATGGGAGCTCAGCTGCAGAAGTTCCACTGGTTAGCAAAGGGTTACTGGTATCAAACTAAAAACAAAAAAAAATAAATTGTTGAAATCCTATTACCACTAAGCAATAAAGAAAAAAAGGGTCTCTAGGCTTAAATGCATTCATACAAAATGCAGGATCTCAATGTATTCTCAACACCATTTTATATTAACTAGACTTTCATCTATTTCCCACTAAAACAAAAACATTTTCATTTAGCCACATAAATCACTGTGCAGCACTAACTAAACTGTGTCAGTATTACATAACAAATCTTACTATAATTGAGATTACATAAATTCACAAAAATATTGATTACTGGGTACTTGTTTGTTGAGACAAGGTCTCACTATATGGGCCAGGTTGGCCTTGAACTTGCTATGTAGCCCAGGCTGGACTCAAACCTGAGATCTTCCTGACTGAGCCTTCTGAGTACTGGGATTATGGGTATGCACTACCACACCCAGTGTAACAAAAATACTTAAGAGTCCTATTAACTAATGATTTTTTCCCCAGTGTTATGTAAGAAGACCAGACTGGCAAACAACTTAAATTATAAGTTATAAGTACATGATGCTTATTAATTAGGCCTAAATTATTACATTTATCTGACTAAAGAGACTATATTTCTATTTGAAAAATCTTTTAATAAATATGTAGCCTAGAAGTAGAGCACTTATCTAGCATGTACAAGCCCCTGGGTTTGATTGTCAGCACAATAAACAAACAAATGAACCAAAATAATAAAATCAAGAGCCACTGAATTTCTGAGAAAGAGTGGGGAAAGGTAAACCAACCCCATCAGATGCTGTTCACCAAATAATAAGTAAAACAATGTAGAACCAGCACATAGATACACAGATCAAAGGCTAAGAACAGAAAAATGCAAGAAGAACCCAAAATTTATATGGTAAACAATCCAGAAACAGATACAGGCTATCATTAAACAATCACATAAAGGCAATGTAAATGGATCACAGTATAAGAAAAGCTATTCAATATCACTCCATAAAATCAAAAGAACAAATCATAATTACAAACCAGCTATCACCATGCTGACAAGGATCTAAGAGTTTGACAACAGAATGCTACTAAAAGTGAGGAGAAACAGGGATCTCAACTTATTGTTGGGAGAAATGGGAACCAATACGTTGAAAGTTAACAATATATATGCAAATTAAAGAGAAAAAATGTTGGAACAGCAACTCCACTTCTAGGGACTCATATATATAAATATATTTCCTCATATGCAAAATGACATATATACATAAAGCTATTATTCATTACAGCTTTTTATTTGTTTGTTTGGTTTTGGTTTTTGTCTTTTGAGACAAGTCTTACTACATAGCCCAGGCTGGCCTTGAACTCACAGCAATCCTCCTGCCTCAACCTCCCAAGTGCTGGGATTACAGGTGTATCATGCCCAGCTCCATTACAGAATTTTTGTAATAAAAAGTTAGAAGCAATCAAAGGTTATCAACAGAAAGTTAGATGATGATAAATATAAACAAAGAAATACTATGCAGCCATGAAAAATAAGAGGAAGGTTTTATGACATGGTATGTAAAGGTCTCTGAACCACAGTGCTCTTGTTTTTTGGAGACAGGGTCTTGCTATATTTCTTGGATTGGCTTTAAACTCACAATGTAGCCCCGGCTGACCTCAAATTCACAGCAATTCTCCTGCCTCAGCCTCTCAAGTGCTAATGTTATAGGATACACCACCACACTCAGCTTACTACATTATTTGAAAATTATTATAAAATCTGTGCACAGTATGCTACAATTAACAGAAAATGAGGAAAACATTTTACATTTCTTAATATTCATATATAATAACTCTGAAGGATACACAAGAAGCTAATGACATGTTAGACACTATGAAAACCATGTGGCTGAGTCATCATAGAGGTTAAAGGGAGATATTTTAAAACAGTTTCAATTTCAAATTATGTGGTATCATTTTTTTTAAAAATTAAATATCTAAAAGCTTTTCTTACAAATCTTGGTGGAGGAACAGCCAGGCTCAAGCTATTCAGTGAAAGCTCCAGTCCACTCTGGGCACATGCCACAAGGCGCAAAGCAACAAAAAATTCCTGAGAAACAGAAAGTACGAATGTTAAAAGCATCCTCTACCTACCTACTTTCTCACCACACATAATCTGAAATTATACAAATAATCAGAATTATTCTAGGGTTTTTATGTAACAATAAATATAAGAGCACATCTGTTTCAAAAACCCTTGTTTTAAAATTGAGTACAGGTACAAACACGAGACACGAGAGCCAAGGGGACAGGACGGAGGGTACAGACGTTTAGCATCCTGACCCTGGACAGAAGGGGCCAAAACATGCCGGAGGAAGGACAGCCTCTTTAACAAACAGTGCCGGGCCACCATTACCTTCCTATTCTCGTTTTTATTTTTTTTCTCTTTAAATAAAAACAATATAAAAAATGGTGTTTGGAAAAATGCTTTTCCACGTACAGAAGATTAAATCTAGACTCACCTCTCATACTATGATCTAAACTAAAATCAAAATGGATCAAAGACCTGAATATTAAAACAACAATTTGCTGAACAATAAAATAGGTAAAACTCTTAAAGTCATAAGCATAGGCAAAGACTTTTTAACAGAAGCCTAATTCTATAAGGATTAACATTAAGAATCAATAAATGGCATCATGTCAAATTAAAAAGCTTCTAGACAGCAAAGAAAACCAATGGAGTGAAAAGACAACCTACAAAATGGGAAAAAATCTTTGCCAGCTATTCCTTGGGCAGAGGACTAACACTAGAATATACAAGGAACTCAAAAAGTTTAGACCACCCCAAATAAAGGACTGGGGGGGAAAAAAACCTTAGCCAGGCGTGGTAGCGCATGCCTATAATCCAAGAACTCAGGAGGCTAAGGCAGAAGGATCACTGAGTTCTACGTCAACCTAGACTACATATGAGTTCAAGGACAGCCTGAACTACATGGTGAGACCTTGCCTCAAAATAAACAACAAAAAAGTATATATATGTATTTATATATAGAAAGAGATAAAAAAAATAAGCAACTGAAATGAGCAGACATTTCTCATAAGTATCAGTAAATAAATGACCAATAAATACATAATAAGAGGTTCCACATGCTGACCATTACAGAAATGGAAATGAACACTGAGATTCCACCTTAACCCAGAAAGAACAGCTACCATCAAGAAACAAAAAACAGCCGGGCGTGGTGGTTCATGCCTGTAATCCCAGCACTCAGGAGGCTGAGGCAGGAGGATCGTTGCAAGTTCGAGACCAGCCTGGGCTACAAAGTGAGCCCAAGGCCAGCCTGAACTGCATAGTGAAAGCCTGTCTCAAAAACACCAAAAAAAAAAAAAAAATGCTGGCAAGGCTGTGGAGAAAAAAGAACCTTTCTACATTGTTGGTGGGAATGTAAAGTAGTACAACCACTATGGACATCAATATGGAGATTCCTCAAAAACTAAAAATTGAAATTCCATTCAACCTCTCATTCCCCTTCCAGGTATCTTCCCAAAATAGTTAAAGACATCATAGTACAGTGATGTGTGTATACAGCAGGACAACGCATAATAGCTCAATCTTGGAAGCAGCCTGTGTGTCCACCCCAACAAATGAAAAAGAAAATGAGGGATAAAAAAAATGCAGTATTTAAACACAGTGCACCACAGGACCCAAGTGGCCATACAAACTTAGTGTTCCTACATCTCCAATGTTTACCCACAGGCTCCAATGAGGACTACAATCCAGCCTTGAAATCTGAATCCAGAAACTAGATATTCTGATTGTCATCTAATTTTTCCCATTCCTTTTCTAGATTTGATTGTGCCTTAGCCACATCTATAAGAGGAAATTAGCTTTAAGTAATAGCGCTAGGCAGAAGTATCAGGATTTAGCAAAATCCATTACCATAGGCAAATGTCAAAGTTACAGATGATTACTCAAAGTGGCCTTACAACATTCGTGTATTTCTGGTCTAGAGTTTACTTCTGGTCATAATTTTTTGGGGGGTAATTATATCAAAAGTTAAGACCCAGACCAGCACAGTCAAATTTAATTAGTCAAAAGATTCCTTTTAAATGTACCAGGTAACTTTCCTACTAAGTTACTTAATGCTTAGTAATAAAAATCAGTATTTACTTAAAACCTTCTAAATGTAAGAAATTTAATATGATAAACAGAGCGAAGTCTTTCTATAGGACAGAAAAAAACTCAGAAAACAATGTCATCAAACTAACACCAATCTTTAGGAATTAGATATTTTAATGCTTAGTTGTTGGAAAATTTTTCAGTGTTATGACACCTGCTCTTACAAAACCTTAATGTGGATAAAATGTAATTCTTATCTTAAACATAGAAAACTGATTTTTAAATTTCAAATCATTCAAAAAGCTTTTTCAAATGAATCTATGAATCTTACTTGTTTGTTCAGGATGCCTTTGCCATCTGTATCAGCTAAATCCCAAATCTGAAAATTACAGGAAAAAAAAGAGAGGCCATACTTTTAGTGGAAATCACCTTAAAAATTAATTAAATCCCTGCACTTTACAGCCTCATGTTCTCTGGTGATCAGATTAAGAACAATGGAATTAAAAGCAGAAAGTCCTTCAGAATTACTCAGTGCAGCTCTTCACAGAGACACTAAGGCTCTAGGAGGTTAAAAGGGACTTGGTTCAAGAATATTTAAGATGTCAGGGAAGAAACCAAAATGCAAGTTCCAACTTCCAGTCAAATGCCTTTTCCCCAAACCTAGGTCTTAACTCTAAATCAAGTGTCCTTCCACTAAAACATACTACCCCTGGTCTTAGATCCTTATTAAGATGATACTATTTCCTATAGGCAAGTTGAGAGGTTAATGTTTGTGAAAAGTTATTAATAAAGATTATTTTCATGATTTTGACTCTATCAATACGATGTATACATAAAGATTTGACAGGAGGGGCTTTCCACCTCAATGCTCTTCCCAAGCCTCCCACCCCTTCTCTGTTCCTCACACATTAAACAGAGACCGTTACACAGAGGAAGCAGGGACAGAGCCAACTCTTTTGAGTGGGTGGCAACGCTCCCAGTCTGTACTGTAACTCCCCACAATAACCAAATACTATATACTATACTAGTATTTCCTCATTTCATCCTCTTCAAAAGTAACTCATTTTTAAAAAATCTGAACACCACTTTACTTTTCAAGAGAATAAATCACTGTATCACAAGTTGCCCCATTACAATGCTTCTGTAACTCAGTTCTAGTTTCTTGATGCTCTTTCTGAATTTGCATCCAGTTCAACCAGGGTTGTACACATGAATTATAATTTACAATAAACAAATACTACCTTTCCAAGTATCAAGTCTGGAAGCCCTGATTTTTTCAGGAAAGCAGCAGCATCTGAAGCCAACACCCTTCCAGTATTGCCTGTATCAACCTGAAAAAGATAAAAACTATAATCTCACAAACACAATGCCAAATTAACACCATTTATCTGCCCTCTGTACTTGTGATTTAGAAACTCACTTTTTAAAAAGAAAAGAAACAAGACTCCTTTGACTAAAAGAGCCAAAGGACCATGTGCAGCCGAATGAGTGAAGTGCCCACCAGACAACTGCCATGGTTGGCGAGGCGTTTTTCATCATGGTTATAATACAAATATGAAACCCAACGCTTAGAAGAAGTAAAAGCACTTGAGTAGACTCAAAACAGCAATATCTGTTTTTTGGGGTTTTTTCTGCTCATTTTGAGACAGGATTTCGCTATGCAATTCAGGCTGGCTTTGAACTGACTTTGTTCAAGGTCAGCAAAAAAAAAAAGGCTGGCGTCAAACTCGTAGCAATTCTACTGCCTCAGCCTCCCGAGTGTTGGGATTACGGGCGTGTGCCACCCAGTCCAATATCTATCTCTTGATTTCAAATTTTTATGGTTGTTATTTAGACCCCAATAAATGTATGGCAAGAGGGAAGAAAAGGAAGCATTTCCTCACTATCTTCTGGCAAACAGGAATAGCCACATACGTTATCTCCCTCTTTAAACAGTTTCACATCATCAGTTGCTTTACCATCTGAGAAACTACAGCACTTTAAAAAAAAATATCAAAGCAATTATCAACTCGCCAAGGATGTAGCTCAGCACCACAACAACTGCCTGGCAAGATCAAGGCCCTGAGTTTGATTCCTGGTACCAAAAATAAAAAGAAGTATGGACTCTAAAACCAGCACTGATTCAATGATAAAACTTTAAGAAGCAGCTTGGAAATTCTTAATTTCTTAACCAAAATTATAGGAAACATCTCATTTTAACTGATGAGGACTTTCCATTAAGATGCATTAAGGTCACCAAGAACCGAAAAATACTTTCTGATTTTTGTCAACTTTCTAAAATTCTGTCCAGGCATGATGCACACTTGTAATCCCAGCAATCAGGAGGCTGACATAGGAGGACTGCTCTGAGTTTGAGGCCTGCTGAGGGTAGAGTGAGTTCAAACCCAGCCTGAACTACAGAGTAAGATCCTGTCTCAAAAAAAGAAAAGTAAATGTTTCAAGTCATGGGAAACACAACATTATACTAGGGTATTTGTGAAACAAGTGTATTTCCTGTTTAGTTAAATAACGAACTAAGTACTATAAACTTCTCAGTCTCAGCAAAGAAGCAAAGAAAGAAACTTTCTTTCAAATGCTAGGACATGAGATAAATCAGGTACTTATCAAAAGAGAACTGCCTAATTTTCAAATTTGAAGAAACCCTCAACTTAGTAGGATCTGATTTTGTGAACTGAATGAAATAGTTTTCAATAGTATCTAATTCTCACTGGCCCATCAGAATCCAAAAAACTATTTTTACTTAATGCCTATATTTTTTTATGGCACTACAATTATTACAAAGCTTCATTACCAATTTATTCTGTCTTTTAAAGGATAAAATTAGATAAATCAACTCTATAAAACAAGGTCATATTCGGCCTTTTATTTAGAACAAGCTAGTGGTTTTTCTTCAAGTTAGTATTAAAAAACACTGATTTTATATGAAGCCAGTTATCTACAAATTCCTTTTCAAAAAAGTGGCCTAGTACCTGGTTTATAAGATCCCAGCCTTACAGATAGTAAACAAAGTCATTTAAAGCACCAGATTAAGAACCTTAGCTAGCTGGAAAAATTTAAGAGGCGATAATGTCTAATTTATATGTATGGCTGGCAGGAATGCAGCAGAGAGAATGTCTAAGGCTTAGATCCTCACTTCAAGATAAAGGAATAACAGAAGCTTCAAAAATGTATAGCCAAGCTGACATGGTGATGTGTGCATTTAGTCCCAGCTACCTGAGAGGCTCACGCAGCAGGATCTAGGTCAGCCTGAACAACAAAGCACGACCCTAGCTCTTAAAATATAAATATAAACATACATTAAAAATTCTAAAAAATTTTCAGACAGAAATTAATTCTCTGGCCTTAGACATTGCTAAATAGTGTATGGTTCTAAATTTCCAAGTTAAGACCAATGACGCCTATAATAGTTACTTAATATTTCCTACAACTATACAGTCAAGCCAAACATGAGATCAGCTTCTTCTGTGATCATGATCACAAGAGGTAGGGAGGCTTTTAGGAAAAATGATCTAATATTTGAAAATGGGCAAATGAGACTGTCCATACTACACTGAGAAGATTATCTGATCAACAGAATAAGTCTCTGATTAAGTTCGTATTGAAAAGACTATTTTGTACTCTGTAGGGATACTGGTTAAATTACAACAAATATTAGAAATGCAAATGATGCCTGTCCATACCAATGCAAATGAATTTTTTCTGGTCGAATGTAAGTCTCTGTAACCCATATTTTCATTTTTATACTCGACTGGTTCCTCCAATAATCAGTGAGTCAAATAAAAATCCTTGATCCTTTTGGCTATGCCTGCATGTGGTTCAAGGGATCAAACCCAGGCCTTTTTGCACCCTGAACACATGCTCTGCTACCCAGCTACACCCTGTCCCAATGCCCACTTCAGATTTGTATGAGACCCATGGTTTTCAGTGTGCAAAAGTTACTTTCCTAAATCTTTACAATGATGCACAGACCATTTCTGTTTGGCTGATAATTTTAAATTTATATCTGAATGAATGTATCTAATGTATAGACTTCTAACAGGTATTTTCCTTTATTTTTCTGGAAGTTTGTCAAAAGCATTGAGTATTCAAAATTGGAGGCTAAACCAGGTGTGGTGGCGCACACCTGTAATCCTAGCACTCAGGAGGCTGAGGCAAGAGGATCACTGTGAGTTCGAGGCCAGCCTGGACTACAAAGTGAGCTCAAGGCCAGCCTGGACTGCATAGCGAGACCCTGTCTCAAAAAGACAAAAAAAAAAAAGTTGCAAGCTAAAACAGAAGCTGAAGGCTAGATACATTGAATGTATCCAGCTAGCTAGAATTCTGCATGCACACAATATACACAGTTGGCTCTACACTTTATGTTCAAATTTGGAAAACAGTGAAGCAAAATTCTTACCTGTCTATAGTACTTCTCATATACTGGATTCCCACTTGATAACTAAAATAAACAAATAATAATTATATTTTGTCCAGTAACTTACATTACTATACTGCAACAAAAGATATTTGAGCAACAAAGATGAATAACATAAAATACCTTTGATTTTATTTATTCATTTATTTAGTCTTTTTGAGACAGGGTTTTGCTATGCAGTTCAGGCCGGCCTTGAGCTGACTTTGTAGCCCAGGCTGGTCTCAAACTCGCAATAATTCTCCTGCCTCAGCCTCCCAAGTGCTGGGCTTACAGGTGTGTGCCACCACGCCCAGCTTAAATATCTTTGATTTTAAGAAATCTGGCTTTATTTGTTCTTTGAGGGGCAAAGAGAATGAATAAAGATAGCCACACAGATTATAAAGCATCAAGCAGATACAACAAAAATCTTAACTCATCATTACTCTTTCTCACGCAAAATTCTACTTTTTCCCATGTAACATATAACAAATTAGGGATAAAATGCTTTAGTTAAAGCCAGGTAAGAACCCCAACACTTCAATCTCTCATCTTCCTCTCAAATACTTATGAATTCAGCCCAAAACCACTGCAATAAATAACTAAATGAGGGACTGAGGATGTAGCTTAGTTGTACGAAGCACAAGGCTATAGGTTCAATCCACAAAACTATAAAAATAAGTCAATATAAGTAAAAATTAACTGAATAAATAAATTATACAAAAGATGATACTGATGTCATCAGATACAAACTGCTCGCACACAGGCAGGCAGGGCCATTTGACTCACAACATGGTCCATAGGAATTCTGTGGTCAGCTGATAAAAACTTCTCAGCTGAAAGGCAGCTTTGGGGTATCGATATTTGAAGGCTCAAATATGCCTGTGTATGTTTTGGACCAGGAAGGGGATCTAGGAAGGTCTCAGGGATGACAGAACAGAAACTTAAGGGATGGAGGAGACAGGGCAAGGGTAACTCTACACGGAGATAAACAGCATGTACAAAGGCATGCAGTTAACAAAAAGTTCAGTTAGGTCTATAAACAATAGCAAGAAGTTGTGATCGGGCAAAGGATTGTGACATTTTGTAGATAACAATTTATGAAAAGCCTTATTTTCCACAGCAAAAGAAAGAAAATTAGGATGGAAAGGGGGATAAACGCAAGAGTCAGTAACTTGATGTCTAACTATGAGGTGACTGTACATGAGGAGGAACAGCAGAAGCAGAACACAGGGAGCTACTTGTACTTTAATGGTCCAGGTGAGGATCTGGACACAGCGATTGGCAGAGAATGGTATAGTTTGCAGAAGTTTTTGCAGAAAAGATGACAGGACTTACTAAGTGAGTGAGGGAAAGGGCATAGTTAGAAGTACACATACATAATTAGAACACAGAGCTATCACAGTATTGTTACAGAAAACATTTATACACAGTCTACTAATGTATGTTCTCTGTGTGCTCTTCTAACTGTAAAACTCAGACTGGTTGGGCATGCTGACATGCTCCTGTAATCCCAGCACTCAACAGGCTGAGGAAGAGGATCACCTCGAGTTCAAAGCTAGTCTGGCTAAGTAGTGAGTTCAAGGCCAGCCTGAACTACATAGCAAGACCCTGGCTCAAAAAAAAAGTCCTCTGTATTTCCCCCATTCCCCTCTCCTCCTTTCAAATATATCATGCACAAGTACAAATTCCCTATGATAAATATGATTATTATGTATATCTAAAATGTACCAAAACACTAATTTAAAAAACAGAAAAGAAATCCATGCCCAGTTTTAAAAAAAAGCTAGGTGTGGTGGTGCACACCTGTAATCCCAGCACTAGGGAGACTGAGGCAGGAGGATCATTGCGAGTTCAAGACCAGCCTAGGGTACAAAGTGAGCTTAAGGCCAGCCTGAATTGCATAGCAAGACCCAGTCTCAAAAAAAAAAAAAAAAAGACTCAGACTATAATGTGTGTGCAAGTACATACAACATGATGTTTGTATTTCTCTGAAAAATCTCAACCAAGACATCCAATCTCAAAGAGGTTAACTGTCCAAACTTTTAAAGTCAGGACACAAGCTCAGGTTTTTCCCACCCCACATTACATGCTGCTCCTCATATGCCCTTTTTTCCCCAGACTTATTTACAGTCTCATGTCCTAGCATCTCATCTTTCTCACTTTTAAAAATGAACTATGACTTCCGGGAAGATGGCGACCAGGTAAGCAGCAGAGAAAAGATCCTCCCAAGAGGATCGCTACACAGACACTGGAATATAGCAACATGAGAAAGACAAGAAGAAAAGCGGGTCATCCCTCCCACCCCCAGTCCCAGGAAGGATTTGAAATGAGAATTGACGCCCTCAGAAAGAGCAAACAAGATCCCTCCTGGAGGAAAAGCTTGGGCGGCTGCCACGGTGCAGTTAGAGGAAGAGGAGGAGGAGGAAGAGGGAGTGTTTTTTGTTTTTTTTCCCCGGTACCGGGCATCGAACTCAGGACCTTGCGCTTGCCAGGCAAGCGCTTATGCCACTGAGCTATACCCCCAGCCCCCGGAAGAGGGAGTCACCACTCCATACACACCCTTGGCTCGCTCCCTCATTCCTACACTCAAAGCTTCAGCTTCAGAAGCCCATGCTTGCGGGAGCCTCCTGACTCGGCCAGAGGAGAGCGGAATTCCGAGAGCTGGGCCAAAACTGGAGCGGAAAAAGCACAGCCCAGAAAAGAAGCAGTGACAGCTGGAAGGTGCTGTCAAACCCAGCATGCAGATGAAAAGGTACAACAGGCCCTAAAGCAGTTTGCCCACTCTGCAGTGACCTGTTTCTCAGCAGCCTGAGGCAAGGTGGACACAAAACACTGAGGCAAGGCAGTAAGAGACAGGTACAGATGGAGGCGGGTCGGATGGCTCCGCACCCTTCTCACTCCAACACCAAGCAGGAAGCATGAGCTGAGTTAAAGGGCTTCAGCACCCACCCTGAACTCCCTCTGTGAGCACCTGAAGACTTGGCGCCCCCATGCCTAACACGTGCTCCCCACAGCAACGGGCTGAGTCCACAGGCTTCAGGACCCACTCTAAACTACTAATATGAGCACCAAGAGGAACTTCATACTGCTTGCATATATCAACCTTGTATTAATCAATAGCAACAAATTATACGAAAGCAACAGTCCTGGAGACCAAGAGATGACAACATACTCTACACAGAAGATCCGAGAAACTCCTCCAATTATCTCCTAGAACTAAAAACTAAACTTAGTACACACCCTGGACTACCTCAGTGAGCACAGGTGGGCGAGACCTCACAGCACTTGTGCCCAGCGTTGTAAGTGCACCCAATGCCCAGCTGCATAAGGGGTGGGGAGCGGCAGCACTGGAGATCGAGAGTTGGGAGGAGGCGCAGACCTGGAAGTAGGGTGCAGACCCAGTCCTCTAGCTGGGTGGGGATAGCCTCCAAAGAGTCATAGGTGGCCTGCAGGGAGACACTGGTGGCCTATGACAGGACCCCAGGGGCCCTGACAGGGAGATCAGCAGCCTGTGGGGAGAGGGGGACTCCCCACAGGCTACATGAAAATCCTGAGGACCTGGACAAGGCACCAGGGTGCACAATGAGGGGGCAGAGCCTGGTGGTGGGCGGGGGCAACCCCACGGACTGGACCAGGCAAGGACTTGTCAGTGCTGATCATAATGTGCCTGAGTCCCTGCCTATGTACCATCATTGAAGTTGGTTGCTTTTCTACCTAAAGCCATAATACTTACTGTGCACCCATGTTTGTTGCAGCATAATCTTCCCAATGTGAGAGCCCAAGGGAATGAATAAAATCAGAAAGTACAGTTATTATGAGAGGGAAGATGACTGACTAGGTGGGACAACAACGGAGATGAAGGTGGAGAAAACTGATTAATCGTACATGCCTTTGTATAACAGCATAACAGATGTGAAGATAACGTTATGTAGTACAGCAGCCATTGTTAACTCCCTACTATCTTCTCTATAATTTTGTATTTCCTTTATTGTTTTTGTGTTATTCTGGTTTATGTCTGTTTGGTTGTTGATATGTCTCTACTCCTTTGTCTTTAAAGTAAAATAAAATAAAAATGAACTATTATTGTTTCACTAAAATACATTGAAGTAGCTGGGCATGGTGGCGCACAACTGTAATCCCAGCACTAAGGAGGGTGAGGCAGGAGGATCATTCTGAGTTCAAGACCAGCCTGGGCTACAAAAGTGAGCTCAAGGTCAGACTGAACTGCATAGCAAGATTCTGTCTCAGAAAGACAAAAAAAAAAAAGTTCCAGTTTGAAGGACCAGGGATATAGCTCAGCGGTAAAGCGCCTGCCTGGCAAGCACAAAGCCCTGCGTTTAATTCCTAGTATCTCCGCCCAAAAAGTTCCGGTTCAAATAAAAAATTTACAGTCACCTACCTACGGACAAAAAAGCAAATAAAATGTTTCCTCCATAATGAAGAGTTAATTTTAGTTGAATTTTTACTCCCAGAAAAGAATTCATACATATTAACAAATTCTGGGTTCCAAAATGTATCTTATTAATCATCACATTACAGATTCATTCGTTACTGCATATATATAAGATGGTACCAGTTTACCAAGGTGTCCTAAAGTATACTTTGTGCTGGTAATTACACTAAAGCAATACAACTACGTAAGAATGGATAAAAGTCATCCAAATTGGCAAGTAACTTACCAAGAAAGATGATTGAAGAGTGTTTTTGATGTTTCTCAGTAAAAAACTGACTTGTTATTGTTGGACTATAAATATAATTAACTACTTTTTAAGTTTCAAGAAAAATCACAAATAATGAAAACACAGAGAAAAACATTTCCAAAAGCTATCATAAGAGGTGCATGCCTCTCATGAACTCTCATTGTGAGTTTGAGAATAGCTTGAACTGAACTGCATAGCGAGACCCTATCTCAAAACAAACAAACAAACAAAAAAGTGATCACACTGATTATCTCTGGCTAATGAGATCATGAATGGCTCTTACATTTTTATATTACTCTGCATGTCTCTGAAAACATTTTTACGATAAGCATGTTTTGCTTATATAATGACAATGAAACAATAGTTCAAGATAGGGAAAATAAAATATTTCAAAAATGTGATCACCATACCAAACACATGAACTCTGAAGGGATGACTGCATATGATCTTTTAGCAAGTACTTTTTTTTTTTCTTTTGGTCTTTTTGAGACAGGATCTCACTATACAGTTTAGGCTGGCCTTGAGCTCACTTTGTAGCCCAGGCTGGTCCTGACCTTGCAATGATCCTCCTGTCTTAGCCTCCCAAGTACTGGGATTACAGGTGTGTGCCACCAGGCCCGGCAGGCCCGGCAGCAAATAATTTCTAAAGGAGAATATTTAAACTATAGTCGTCAAAATCAAAGTGACCTTTTAAAATTCGGTTAGTATAAAAATAAAAAAATAAAATTCTGTTAGTATAATTTGAAAGAAATTTTATCCATTACCAGTTGTGATAGTTTAAATATTCATAAATACATGAAAAATTTCCTCTAAGTAGTCAACTGCTATTTACTACATAGCCTAAATGAAGGTAATGTAGTGCTCCAGTGCAAGGCTGGGCCATATGACTGACTTTGATCAATAAAATGTATTGCTGTTCTAAGTTAAACCTTTAACACCTACTACTAGTTTCTGACAGCTCTTACTCTTTTCTCTCTGCCAGCACAACAATATGTCACAAACAGAGACTGATCCTCTAGCCTAGACCCTGAAATAAAAAGAACTGCAGAGCAGAACCACAGCTAACTCCTTGGGACTCTATAATGTGGGCAATAAATAACCCTTTCTTACTGTAAACTATTGGTATTGTTTCTTACTGCAGCACAATCTAGCAAAAGTTAATACAAAAGGAAATTTAACACCAAAAGTATATTAGGTAGCAAAAATCAATCAATAAGTCAGTCAGTCAGTCCTAATTACTGGGAAAATAATTCGGCCAAGTATGATGACACAAACCTATAATCCCAGCACTTGAGAGGTTGAGGCAGGAAGACTACCATGAGTTCAAGACCAGCCTGGGATTACACAGTGAGCTGGAGGCCAGTCTCTACACAATGAGACTTTGTCTCCAAAAAAAGTTGCTTCAATGTCAATCTGGAGGAGAGAGAATTACAGGAGGAGATGTTGAGCGTCTGAGACACACAAACTCAAATTTTAAATGGTTCAGACTTATTGTAAATGGTTATAGAACAATGTGGGGAAAGATGAAAACAGAGACACAACCTCTTAAACGTGTCAAGCTATTTTCCAATTAATCCCAAGGTCATATGATATAGACGGTGACTCGTGTACAAATTAATGAAACAGGAGAACAGGTCTGATCTTTGCGATAACACAGTTCTTTATTTTTTATTTTTTTGAGACAGGGTCTCACTATGTAGCCCAGGCTGGCCTTGAACTCACGGTGATCCTCCTGCTTCAGCCTCCTGAGTGCTGGGATTACAAGGATGCACCCCTGTTGTATACCTGGCAACAGTTTTTTACCTTGATTGTGGCTGTAGTAACATGAATCCACACATTATAAAACTGAATAGATTGAACAATCAATCTAAAACTCAGAAATCCCAAATGCTCCAAAATCCAAAACATTTTGTAATACGACAAGTAGAAAATTCCAAACCTATCACATTCGATGGATTAGTCAAAATGCAAGCATATTAAAAATGCAGAAAACTACCATTAAACTATGTTCATAAATTACATAGGAAACATAAACCAATTCTTTCCCTCTATTTTATTGCGTATATGAAAATACTCCAAAATCCAAAGTTCAAAATAGACAAAGAGTACTCAACTTATATATATTAGTATGCCTAGGTCTACTTTCTGCCGTTAGAATACTGCAGTCCTGGTAATTACAAAGAGAAGATGTATTTCCCACAGTTCCTGAGAGTGGGAAGCCCAGCGTAAAGGTGTGAGCACCTGCGGGGAGGGGTCTGGTTGTGCATTAACTAACTGTGGAGAGCACCACATGGCAGCAGCAAGGCAGAGCACTCCCCGGATAACTAACCCACTCCTACTCTCTTCACAAAGACTACTTCCCAATACTATCAGGTTGGCAATTAAATCTCAATATGCATTTCACAGGAGATATTTAAACTATGGCATATTTATAACACTGGTGAAACCTAACTATCAATTCAGCTTCTCTCGATTTGCTACTGCACTGTAGTTACACAAGATATTACAATTAGGGATGAGTGGGTGAAAGGTACAGGCACTTCTCTAAACTACTTTTTGTAACTTTCAAAATAAACAGTGTGAAGACCACTGTGAAATAGGAAGAAACCAGCAATTTAGATAGAAAAATTACTGCATAAGCAAACAGACACTGAGCCTTCATAATAAAAAGGAAAGAAAGGCATAATTTTCCTTTAAATAAGCCAGTCACAATGTTTTGGGTTTTTTCTTTATTTTAAAGAGAAAAAAATAATAAAATAACAACAAAGACAAAACAATACAAAAACAATAAAAATGATACAGGATTTCAAAACAAGATGATAAGAATTAACAATGGTTGTTATATTACATACTGTTATCTTCAACAAAGATGCTCAGATTACCAGATGTAAGAATGCAAGATTGATCAAAGAGAATAAAAAGGCAAAAAAAATTAGAAATTATATAGAGCTTCACTAAACAAGATGGTAGGAATTCAGCAATGGTTGTTATATTGCATATTGTTGTCTTCAAATTAGTTGTTAGATTACCAGATATAAGCATGCAAAATTGGTGAAGAAAAAGAAAATTTAAGCATTAACTGTTCCTTTTAATAAACCAATGGACATCAGCAATATAGTTATCCCAGCTATCCTTGTATATCCATATGTATCCTTTCCCTTCTTTCTTTCTCTTCTTTCCCTCATCCCAGTTGTTCCTTCCCTTTGAGCAATTTCTTTCTCTTTCACAATATATATTATACATTTTGGGTTTTATTTACTCTTTCAGGTTCTTACACTAGGGAGACAATACAATGTCTACACATGTGGGTGTGATTTATTTCACTTATGAGTGTGGTCTCTAGTTGCATTTACCTATAAAAGCCCATTTTTTTATACCTGAGTAATACTCCATTGTATAAAAATACCACATCTTTTTTATCCATTCCTTGGCTGATGGGCATTTGGGTTGTTTCCAAGATTTAGCTATGACAAATTGCAGTACTATAAACATGGGTGGACATATATCACTGTGGTATGATGTTTTCAGTTTTTCTAAAATGTTTTTAGTTTTGCTGTCTCTCAAAATTTAAGAAAATGAGAATCAGCCCAGAATAAACATTTTTAAAAAGATGTTATAATGTGCACAACTTCCTGTAATTTCTCATAAAACTATTTTTGACAAATTAACATGAAACCCCATCTACTGAGAATTCTATTTAATATTTAGCCTTCTAATATGCTATTTTCAAGAGGGCTGAAAAGCCAGGAGACTAACTACTACATCTTTTCAACTCCTCCTTCTCAACTACACTACCACTCCTTGAATGGAACAGCAACTCCTAAGGCAATAGTACTAACTGAATACAACCAAGGGGGCTTAGGCTTTTATACACATTCACAATGTGTAGTGTTCAGTGATAGACTTGTGATGTCTAAGAAAGACTTGCAAACTTTACAATGCAAAGGAAACAGGAAAAAAGCAAGCAAAGGACAAGAATGAAAAATAAAAAGGAGTAACAACGATCAAGTAATGCAAACTGACAAGGAAAACAGAAATCAGAAACTGCAGTCAAGGGAAAGCCAGTTAACTGGGAAACCTTAGAAAGAACTCTGAAGCTAGCGTGGAAGAAGGGGGAGGGGGAAGAAAATGAAGGCCTCCTTTAGGCGAGCAGTCCTCGCCTGCACAGCGGGGGTGCGGGGCGCACTCAGAACACAAGTAGTTCCCTTACAAAACACAGGATACTACGCTTTAGCTCCGTTAAGTCACAACTCATTTAATAATTTAACGCCTTCTAGGTACATAATAATAGGTTTAGATGTCTAGAGTTGCAATAATCAGATCGGGCACCTGCCCTCAAAAAAGCTTACAGTCTAGCCAGGTGTAGTAGGGCATACCTGTAACCTAAGCACTCAGAAGGTTGAGACAGAATTGCAAGGAGTTCATGGCCAGCCTGGGCTACAGAGTCAGTTCAAGGTTAACAAGAACTACTATAGAGACCCCCCCACACACAAAAAAATAAATAGAAAGATAGTTTTTAAAAAGCTTACAGTCTAGTAAAAGTTGTAACGCTGCATTTTATAACAATTCATGTTTATTTCATAACAAACCATTAAAATTGATAGCATCCTCAGCATGCAAAGACCTGGGAATGCTGCTAAATACAGCACTCTAAAGAGAGTTTTCAAAATTTAAATTTAAGAAAACATATTTACTAGGCTGGGTGTGGTGGCACATGCTTAAAATCCCAGCACTCAGGAGGCTGAGGCAGGAGGATCATTGTGAGTTCGAGACCAGCCTGGGCTACAAGGTGAGCTCAAGGCCAGCCTGAACTGCACAGTGAGACCCTATCTAAAAAAAAAAAAAAAAAAAAAATCAGAAATGAGAAAAAAAGAGGAACTTCAAGTAGAATTAGACTTTCAACAAGACATCACAACTGGATCCCACTGTAAAACAGTGGGTATAAAAAAATCATACCAAAAACTCAGAACAATGGACTAATTTTTCAATGTGATAAAAAATAAATTCATACAACTTTACTTATTATCTCGTGTCACTAAAAATAAGTATTTCCTAAATCTATCTATCCCTCCTGCCCCCGTCACCTCATGACAAAGTCCAGCTACTTGCCATGGCCCAAGTAGCTGGACTACAGGTGCACATCACTGCAACTAGCTTGAGATAAATCAATTTCTTAAAGTGAACTGAGAAAACGCAGTTTTTACACATTAACTGAATTATTACTTATTTCCAAAACAGAAATGAGTTTGCAAATAAAATTTTTCAACAATTTTTTTTCCCAAACTGAGAATCAAATCACCCCAGGGCCTAGCAAGTGGTAGTACTCCTACAACTGAGCTACACCTCCTGCCATTGTATTTTTCATTTTGAGACAGGGTCTCATTAAGTTGCCAGACCAGCCTCCATCTTGTAAGCCCCTTTGCCTGTCTCCCAAGTAGGTGGGGTTATAGCTATGGGCCACCACACCAAGTTCGTCCAGGATTTAAACAGTAATGACTTATGAAACATTACTCTTGAAGCAGGGTACTTAATAGCACAGAACAACTCAGATTAATAAAAGGTGACCTGGATTAGTTGAAGGTAAATAAACACACTGATATTTATACAGACAAATGAGAGTGGCACATTCAGGGAGAAAAATATAAGCCTTGAACAAACGAGACCAAAAAAAAACTGTTTTACAGTTAACATGGTAGCAGAAACCAAGAATCAGCAATCAAATACTGTTTCTTCAAAGGGTAAGTTAAAGGGCTAGGGCTATGGCTCAGTGGGAAAGCACTCGATACAATACACAAAGCCCTGGGAGACAGATCTGAGACAAAACACAAGAAAGGTACCAACATTCCCCAAGAAGTACTCTTCATTTTCCTTCTCAGCATCCCCAGAGTTTTGCAGCCAGACCAACTCCCTCAGGCGCCCCAGGAGATACTTGTTTTTAACTTCAACCAGCTTCAAGCGTGACCCTTCAGTCTCTCTGGATGACTCTGCTCCTCTGCAGTCCCCCTCAATCAGGTTAGCAAAGGGCCCCTGCCTCCCCCATGACCACGGAAAGTCTGACACTGCATATGAGTGCGCCAGCTTCTTTTCCCTGTATAGGCAACCTACCCACATTCTCCTTATGCTGACAACTGCTGCCATTCAAAGCTCCGGACTATTAACCCTAAAAAAGCTACACTCTGCCAATTCCATTTTCTACACAAATTGAGCAACACCCCTCAGCCTAGAAGCCTGTATAGGGAGGTTCCTATCTCTTTACAGTGCCCTGAAGCAGAGGGCAGCAGACAATCATAGCTAAGAGCAATGGAGAAGAAGGTAGAGAACCAGCCCTGTCTGATTTCCACCAGCTGGTAACAGATCCTCAACCTCAAAAATTTGCAAGTTATTTAAATTTTAAAAAAAGAAACAGGCAAGTTTAACTGTAACATATAAATTTAAATACTGTATTTTAAACTCACACACAGTTTCACAACAATAGGTAATATTCATCAACCTCTTATTGAGCATTTCCTGTATACCAAGTACTATACTAATCTACACTCTATGTAACAAATGAGGAAAATGAGACACTAAAGAACTGATTAACTGACTCAGAGTCACACATGTAGTTAAGGCTGGTACTGTACCAGGATTCAAATCCCAGTAGCTCTTTTCTCCTTCTCTTTTTTGGGTATGGGTGTCGTTGATTTGGGGCCTCATCCACGCTCTACCACTTAACAGTATCTCCAGCCCTTTTGTAACTTTTGAGTTAGGGTCTTGCTGAATTACCCAGGCTGGCCTCAAACTTGCTGGGATGAGAGGTGTGTGCTACCATACCCACCCAGCAGGACTTTCACCTTTTTCCCCTTGCTTTTTCTGAGACAAGGTCTAGAACAGTCTTGAACTTTTAGTCCTCTTGCCTCTGCCTCTTTCTTGAGTACTGGAATTACAAGTATATGCCACCAGAAAAGAACATTTTTTATTAATTTCAACTACATATATTTATCCACTTTTCCCCAAGTATCACAATCAATCAAACATTAAGTCACAGTTTTCTTCACATTTAAAATCTGCCGATTCTTCTGACCTACTTTCTTTCTTTCTTTCTTTTTTTGGTCTTTTTGAGACACGGTCTCACTATGCAGTTCAGGCTGGCCTTGAGCTCACTTTGTAGCCCAGGCTGGCCTCGAACTCGCAATGATCCTCCTGCCTCAGCCTCCCGAGTGCTGGGATTACAGGTGTGTGCCATCATGCCCAGCCTTTCTGATCTACTTTCAAGCATTAACAACTATGCACACAATGAGACAGACATACTCTTCCTTATAACTTAGGCCTTTTTTTTTTTTTTGCAGAATTCAAATAGTTTAGTCAAGCATTCACTGTGTATTCTGATCAAACTGCCTATTTTTACATACAATCAAGCACACAGCTGTGCAGCAGTGATGACACCTCACTCCTCAAACTACTCAGCTAAGTGCTGGGATTACAGGCCGGCACAACCACACCTGGTAGTGATCAATGTTAATATGAAGTAGAAAAATAAGATTGAGGTGTTCTTAAAATTGGAAGAAAAAATTCCTTTTTCAAATAAAATTAGGTAACTGAAAAAAAAAGTGGTATTACTGAGTTCACAAAAGCAGCTTATACCATACAGAAAGACTACACTAATGCTGGGAGTGATGGCACATACCTATAATCTCAGCATTCAGGAGGGTGTGGCAGGAGGATTATCGCAATTTTGAGGCTAGCCTGGCTACACAGTAAGTTCAAGGCCAGTCTGAACTACACAGTGAGATCCTGTCTCAAAAAAAAAAAAAAGACTAGGCTAAATATGACCTAATTAATGCCCTTCCAATACGTCAATATAATGCACTATTTCATTTATGACATGCAACAAGGGATGAGACATACTCATTCCAGTAATCACTAAAGCAAAGCAGACATCCAACTTACTGTAGAACTATCATGAAATATACAAAATCTGAGCCAGGCATGGTGGTGTACTCCTGTAGTCTCAGCACTCAGGAGGCTAAGGCAGAAGGATCGTTGCAAGTTCAAGACCAGCCTGGGCTACAAAGTGAGCTCAAGGCGGCCTGAACTATACAGCAAGACCGTTTCAAAGAGACAAGAAGGAAAAGGAAAAGGAAAAGGAAAAGGAAAAGGAAAAAGAATAGGAAAAGGAAAAGGAAGAAATGTAACAAATCTGTTAAACCTCACACATCTCTGTTGTAGCCTTTCTGGTAGCAGAGAAAAATACAATTCACACCAACCAACCAGAAGTCAAAGGTGATATTCAAATGAGACTTATAATTAGGAAAAAGATGAGTAAACCCTCTCTTCTTGTCCAACAAGTCTACAGGATAACAATGTGCTTTCTCTACATTTGAGTTCCATACTTTTTTTTTTCTGAGACCAGCTCACTATGTAGTTGCCTGAACTCACTATGTCATAGTCCAGGCTGACCTTGAACTTGTGGCAATCCTCCTGCCTCAGCCTCCTCAGTACTGGGATTATAGGCGTGTGCTACTACTGTCCAGCCTGGACTTCATACTTAAAACCTCAATCCTGCCTGACCAATGATACACTCACCATTTCATAAAAGAAAAAAGGAGAGACAGACCTAGAAAACACCTACACTCATTCAGTAAATGACTCCTAAAGTTTCATAGATGATACGATCTTAAGTGTTCAATTTTTTGCCAGTAAGTATATTCCCAATGCTGTGTAACCGCCACTGCCACAAGACTGAATATACAACAGTGACCCATAAGGCTATAATGGGAGATGAAAAATTCCCAATGCCCAACAATCTAGCAAACTGCTCATGAATTTCTGGAGACATTGGTATATAAACACACCTGAGTTTAGACACATACCCTGTGTTACAGCTGCCTATTGTATTAAGCACAGTAACACACCACACAGGCTTGTAGCCTAGAAGCAGTGGCTATCCCACATAGTCTGGGTGTAGACTGTATCACCTAGGTCTGTGTAAGTACACTCTTTTATCACTGGACAACAAAACTGCCCAAAGGTAACACTTCTCAAAACACACCCTTGACATGAGACAGCACCTATCTCCAGAACTTTTATCATTGTACCCAATACACACTAACTCCCCATTCTACCTTCCCCAAGTTCTGGTTAAACACAAATTCTACTTTTTGGTCTTAAGAATTCGCCTATTCTAGTACCTCATTGCTATAGCTTCAATATTTGTGTCCCTCCAAAATTCATATTTAATCTCCAGTGCAATGGAATTAGGAGGTGGGGCTAACAAGTAATTAGGTCACCTTCACTTGGTTTTTGTTTTGTTTCTGAGACCATTTTATTATGCAGTTCAGGCTGGCCCCAGACTCACAGCAATCCTGCCTCAGCATCTCTAGTACTGGGATTCCATGTGTGCGCCACCACATCCAATAGGGCTTCTCCTTTATGAGTAGGATTAAGGCCCCTATAAAGAAGTTTAATATACCACATGCCCTTCTGATACTTCTATTTATTCTGCCACATGAGGATGCAATAAGGAGAGCCATCTTAGAAGGAAAAACTAGTTCTTAGCAGACACTAAATCTGTTGGTAACTTTATCTTGGACTTCTAAGCCTCCAGAACTATGAGAAATGTATTTCTGTTCTTTATAAATTACTCTGTCTGCAGTATTCTGTTATACAGTGTAAATGAACTAAAGCACTCATATAAGTAGGCATGACATGGGTCCTTTCGTGTTTACCTTATTTCACTTAATATGTCTTCAAAGTTTTTCCATGTTATCACATGTAATATATATATATATATATATATATATATATATATATATATATATATATGATTTTTTTGGTACTAGGAATTGAACTCAGGACCTCATGCTTACTAGCCAGGCGCTATGCCACCAAGCTATATCCACAGCCCCAACATGTATCATAATTTCAATGCTTTTGTGTGTGTGTGTGTGTGTGTGTGTGTTAAGGATCCAAATCCAGAGCCTCATACATGTTAGGCAAGGGCTCTAGCAGTGAGCTACATTCCCAGTACTAAACCTCTTGTCTATGAGGAACAATGGTCACTAGCCTCACATTTCTCCACATATTTGCCAGTATCTGGGGTTTTTTAATGGCACTCACCTTAACAGTGGTGCGGTTGTACCTCACTGCATCTCTGTTTTGATGGTACTGGGGTAGAAGCCAGGGACACATTACTAGTGAGGTACATCCCCAGCCATATATACTTTTTTCTTTTTGAGACAGGATTTTGCCCAGTTGCCCAGGAGGGGCTTAAAACTTGTGGTTCTCCTGCTCAGCTTCCCTAAGTGCTGGCATTACAGGCCTGTGCCACCATTCCCAGCCTCACCATGGTTTGAATCACAGTTCCCTAGTGAACAGTGATATTAAGCATCTTTTTGTGTCCTTGTCCTTTGTGGAGAAACAGCTGCTCAGGCCCTTGGCCCATTTTAACCTAGATTATTTATCCTTTTTATTGAGTTGTTAAAAGTCTTTATATATTTTAGATATAAGTCCCTTAACATATAAATTCTTTGCAAATATTTTCTCTCATTCTGAGAGCTGTCTTTCTACTCTCCTGATCCTGTCCTTTGATGGATAACACTTTTCAGTTTTGATAAAGTCCAACTTACCTATTTTTTATTTTGTTGCTTTTGCTTTGGGTGTCATATTCCAAGAAATCATTTCAAAATCCAATGTCATAAACCTTTCCCACTACATGTTTGTTTTTGAGACAGGGTCTCCCTACGTAGTGCAGGCTGGCCTTGAATTCGCTTATGTAGCCTAGGCTGCCCTCAAGATCACAGCAATCCTCCTGCCTAAGCCTCGCATGTGCTGGGACTACAGGCCTATGCCACCACGCCCAGTTCCCCATATGTTTTATTTTAAGACTTTTACAGTTTAGCTCTCGCAATTAGGTCTTTGGTTCATTTTTAGCAGACACAGTGCAAGACAAAGAGGCCAACTGCATTCTTTTTCATGTGGATATCCGGTTTTTCCATCTCTGCTTGTGGAAAAGACTGTTCCTTCCTCCCCATTTTGTGTTCTTGGTGTTCTTGTAAAAGATCATTTGGTCACACAGGCACAGGTTCACCTCTAAGGCCTCTAGCACTTTCTATTGATTTATATGTCAGTCCTCTGTCAATACTGCCATTTTGATTACTGCATTTTTTAGTAAGTTTTGAAAACAACAAGGTCCTCCAACTCTGTTCTTTAAGATTGTCCTGTGCCAGCACTCAGGAAGCTCAGGCAGGAGGGTAACTATGAGTTCAATGCCAGCCTGGGCTATATAGGAAGATCCTGTCTCAACCAACTGCCCCCCAAAAAAGACTGTTCTGAAGGTAGGCATTGTGGCACACATTGTAATCCCAACACCCTGGGAGGCTGAGACAAGAGATCACAAGTTCAAGGCCAGCCCAGGAAACTTAGTGAAACTTAGGAAACTCAAAGTAAAAAATAAGAACTTTCAATAAAAGGGTTTGGGAGGTAGCCAAGTGTGAGGGCCCTTGGTACACTACTCAGTGACTCTCCAAAATTGTTTTGGCTATTTGGACCTCTTACAATTCCTTAAGAATTTCAGTATATGAGTTTGTCATTTCTACAAAAAAAAGCTATTGGGTTTTGGTTTGTTTTTGCTACTGGGAGTTTTGATAGGAATTAACTGTACTAAACCCATACATCTCATTGGGTAGTATTTGTCATCTTAGTATTGTCTTCTACCCCATGAACATAGAACATACCGTATTTCCATTTATGTCTTCATTTATTTCAGCAATGTTTTATAGCACTCAGTGTACAAGTTCTACATCTCTTACCTTTATTCCAAAATAGCATTTTTTTCTTCTCTTTTTTTTTTTCTGGCCTTTTTGATACAGGGTCTCACAATGCAGTTCAAGCTGGTCTAGCGCAGGCTGGCCTTGAACTCCCAATGATACTCCTGCCTCAGCCTCCCAAGGTCTAGGATTATAGGGGTGCACCACCATGCCTGGCTCAAAATTTCTTAATGTAATTGTTTTCTATTACAATGTTCTTTTCAGATTGTCCATCATGAGAAAACAGAAATACAACTGATGCCAGGCATGATGGCACATGCCTAAAATCCCATCATTTAGGAGCCTGAGGCTGAAGGACTGCCACAGTTTTAAGGCCAGCCTGAGCTACAGAGTTACAAGCTGGCCTAAACTACATAATGAGACTTTGTCTCAAAAAAAAGGAAAAAAAAAAGAAATGCAATTGATTTTTTTCTAAGTTGATTTTGTATCCTGAAACTGAACTTATTAGTTCTAACAATTTTCTTGCAGACTCTAGTGTTTCCTACATACAAAAAAAAAAAAAAAAAAAATGCTATAACAACATGGAGGTTTCTCAAAAAATTAAAACTACCACATAATCCAGCAATCCCATGTCTGGGTATTTATACAAAAGAACTAAACTTGGTTCTCAGAGACATTCGCACTCACATTTTCACTGCAGCATCATTCACAAGAGCCAAGCAATGGAAACCTAAATGTCCACTGATGGATGACACGTGTTTATATGGGATTTTGTTTTTTGTCTGTCTGTTGGCCGTACTAGAGACTGAAAGCCAGGCCTTCGCAGTGAGCTACATCCTAGCATCCGCCCCCTAGACAAAGCCTCTGATTCACCAAATGCCCCACAGTTAAGCCCAAACTCCTGATCCTCCTGCCTCATGAGGCCTCAGAGAGTGCTGGGATAACAGGTATGCACTACCATGTCTGGCTCACAACAGGTGATTTGGGTTGGTTTTCTGCAAGGCTAGTTGGAACCCTGAGCCATGCACATCCTAGAAAAGCACTCTACCACGAACTATATCCCTGCCCATGTGATGACAGATTTTTTAAATGTGACATATACATACAATTGAATATTACTCAGCCACAAAAGAAAATCCTGTCATGTGCTACAATATGACGATATTAATCTAAATGAAATAAGCCAGTTATAAAAGGACAAATTCCATGGGATTCCACTAATATGCTGAATTCATGGAGGCAGAAAGTACGATGGTGGTTGCACGGAATAGAGTGTAGAAAAATGAGTTATTCTTTAACAGATGTAGAGTTTCAATCACACAAGGTAAAAAAGTTCTAGCCATCTGTACAAGATTAACTTACAGTTACCAAAACTATACACTTAAAAAATATTGTAGTGCTTGTCATGTTACTTGCCACAGTAAATTTCTAAAGCCATGTTATATACAAGGGAAATTGTTTTATTTTCTCTTTAATCTTGATGCCTTTTCTTTTTCTTGCTTCTTTTGTGGCTAAAATCTCCTGTACTGTCAAATAAAGCACTAAAGTATGGCATCCCTGTATTACTCCTGATCTTAGGAAAGGAACACTTTCAGGCTTTCATCAGTAATTATACTTTTGCTGTGGCTTTTCACATACATGGTCTTCATCATGTTGAGGAAGTTCCCTTTTGCTAGTAGTGAGTGTTATGTGTAAGTTTTGAACTTTGTTAAGTACTCTTTCAATTGAGATGACCAAGTGGTTTTCTTCATTCATTCTATTAAGGTAGTATATTATATTGAATTATTTTCATATGATAAGCAGTTCTTATTGGATTTCTTTTTTTTTTTTGGTGGTGGTGCCAGGAATCATTTGACCTCATGCTTGCAAGTCAAATGCTGTGCCACTGAGCTATATCCCCAGCCCAGATAAGCAGTTCTTAAATGTGTTTCCATTTATCTTTTCCTGGAAATAAATCTAAAAGCCAGGAAACAAAATGCATCCTTTTTCAGCCAAATGACAAAATTTTGGTAAGAAAAATAATGTCACTTTACCTACACTGTAATGTTGAAATATGTTTCTATTTCAGATTCTTAAGTAGTAAAATACTACTATCATATATTACCTTCAATTATCTGCATTCCACCAATTTATCATTTAGCCATTTGCCCAGCTTGCCAAACACACTCACAACGGAGCCATAATTAGTATGTCTCATTGCCAGGCATCTTGAACCATGCCTGGCATGGTACATGCATGATGTGCTAGCTGGAGTGTGTTCAAAATGCAAATATTGCTCTAGGCTTTGTATACTGCTCATTCAATGTTGACCTGCAGAAAGTAACCCAGACTAGAAGTTGTTATTGTTTAACCTCTAACAAGAGGAGCCAGGCATGATGGCACATATCTGTCATCCCAGCCAGCACTCGGGAGGATGAGACAGGAAGATCCCTGCGAGTGAAGCCAGCCAACCTGGACTGCATAATGAAACCCTGTCTCAAAAAAACAACTCAAGGAGTCAGTTGGGTTTTTACTTTCATCTTCCTTCTTTTCACATCTGAGCCTGCAGCTGTGGTTCACATCTAAGTTCCATTTTCCCTCCATGGTTGAGATCTGGTGTCCTAATATTTGTGATGAGAGTTAGGCATAGTGGCACATGCCTGTAATCACAGCACTTGGGAGACTGAGGCAGGAGGATCCCTATAAGTTTGAGGCCAGCCTGGCTTATATAGTGAGTTATATAGCTGAACTACATGGCGAGAGCCCAAAAAGAAAAAAGAAAAACAATAGAATCCAATTGGCAAGGAAGAAGTAAAACTATTATTTACACAGAACATGACCTTATATAAACAAAACCCTAAGGACTCTATTAAAACTAGTTATATGAAGCGAAGTTATGGGATACAACATCAATATATAAAGACTAACTACATTTTATACACTTTCAATAAACAATCTAAAATTGAAATTTAAAAATCAGTTCCAAATTGGGTATGGTGGTACATACCTGTGATCTCAACATTCAGTAGACTGAGGCAGGTGAATTTAAGGCCAGCCTGAACTATACGGTGAGACCGTGTCTCAAACTTTCCCACACACACACACACACACACACACACAAAATCAATACTATTCACAATATCATCAAAAGAATTAACATAGGAAAAAATTTAACAAAAGAAGTATAAAACATACTCAGAAAAACCCAAGGCACTGTTAAACAAAATTATACAGATATATACGAAAAAACACCCTATATATGTGGAAGGCTTAATACTGTCAAGGATGACAACAATCTACAAACTAATTTACAGATTCAATGCAGTTCTAATGAGAATCCCACCTCAATGTGTAGAAACTGACAAGTTGATTCTAAAATTTATATGGAATTAAACCCAAAATGGCCAAAGCAAAGTTAGAGGACTAAGTTGTTCCCATTTCAAAATTTACTACAAAGCAATAGTTTTCAAAACAGTGTTGTACTATACACAGACAGAGATACAGAGCAACAGAACAGAATTAACAGTCATCTGTGTATCTGTCAGGTGATTTTTGACAATGCGCCAACATTATTAAATGTACAAAAAAACCAGTCTTTCCAACAAATGATGCTGGGACAGACACCACAGCACAAGCAAAAGATATTCATAAACACAAGAATGACATTAAACCCTTGCCTCACGCTTATACAAAAATTAGCTGAAAGTAAATCAAAAAGCTAATAGCACCAAACATGGCATCCGCCTGTAACCCCAGCACTCAGGAGGCGGAGGCAGGCAGATTGTTGCAAGTTCAAGACCAGTCTGGGCTACAAAGTGAGCTCAAGGCCAGCCTGAACTGCATAGCAAGACCCTATCTCAAACAGACAAAAAAAAAAAAAAAAAGCTAATAGCTAAAACTATAAAACTCAAGTAACAAAAGACCAAAAATAGAAAATTGTATTTCATCAAAATTAAAAGTGCTTCAGAGGACACTATCAAGAAAGTGAGTGGGACATGATGGCACACACCTGTAATCTTAGTATTTGCAAGGCTGAGGCAGGAAGATCACTGCAAGCTGGAGGCCAGCCTGGGCTACACAGTGAGTTTAAGACCAGGCTGAACTACAGATCAAGACCCTGTCTAAAAAGAGAGAGAGAGACAAAGAGAGACAGAAAAAGAGTGAGACAGAGACAGACAGAGAGACAGAGAGGGAAAGTTAAAGACAACTCATGGGATGGGAGAGGTATATGCAAACCCTTTATTTGCTAGTGGGAATACAAATCTTTGTGGCTGCTTTAGAAAGCAGTCAGGGGGCTGGGGATGTGGCTCAGTGGTAGAGCTCTTGCCCTGCATGCACAAGGCCCTGGGTTCAATTCCAGCACCACTAAAAGAAAGATAACAAAGTCAGCAGTCTCTTGAATAGTTAAACACAGCGTTTCCATATGACCGGCTATATACCTGGATAAATAAAAATACATATTTGCCACAAAAACTTGTACATGAATGTTTATAGCAGCACTCTTCATAATAACCAAAAGATTACAATACAAATGTCCCTCAATGGACAAATGAGTAAACAAAACGCAGTATATCCATACAATGGAAAACTATCTAGCTACAAAAGGGAGTGAATTACTAACACAACTTGGATACATCTCTCAAAAATACTATGCTGAATGGAAAAAGTCACAAAAGTGTATATATTACCTACTTGATTCCCTTCATAAATATAGAATAAGAAAATCTGCAGAGACAGAAAATAGATTATTGGCTTTTTTGGGGCTAGAGGAAACATGGAAACCAAAAGCTAAGGGGTGTAAGGTTTCATTTGGAGGTAATAAAATTTGACTGAGGTAGTATTTGTTGATATGAATGAGTAGATTTTTAACACTGAACTGTATACTTTACATGGGTAAACTGGTATCAACTGCACTTCAATAAAACTGTTTAAAGGGCTGGGGATATAGCTCAGTGGAATAAGTGCCTGCCTGGCAAGCACAAGGTCCTGAGTTCAATCCCCACTACCGCAAAAAAAAAAAAAGAAAAAGAAAAAGAAAACTGCTTAAAAATAAAAAAAATAAGTTTTTATAAAACTAAAGGGCAAGAACCTCAAAGTTTCTTTTTTCTTTTATTTATAAGACAAGGTCTCCCTATGTAGTTCAGGGGACCCTGAGCTCACTATATAGCCCAGGCTGGTCTCAAACTCACAGCAATCCTCCTGCCTCAGCCTCCCAAGTGCTGGGATTACAGGCATGTGCCACCAAAGTCTCTTAACAACTAAACAATTTACTGTTTGTTGTTGTTTATTTGTTTGTGCAGTGCTGGGGGTCAAAACCAAGCTTCTTGAAAGTTAGGCATGTGCTTTATCACTGAGCTATATGCTCAACCCTAAGAACTAACAACTTTTTTTAACATTTTATAAATTCAGGCCCTTCAGAGCTTTCTGAGGTACTGCATGGGTCACATTTTTAAATGCCAATATATTTTCAAATGCATATTAATTTGAATATATGGAATTTTTAAACTACAACTAAAAATCAACGCAGTAAATTCCCAGTTTGCACATTATACTTTCCCTTTCATCTAGCCTCATAAAAAAGAAAGAACTAGCACCCTGAGACCAGAACAAATCACCCAGCTTAAATATCCCGGTTTCTCTTATAGAAGAAACCCAAAATAAAAATAATTTAAAAAGAAAATTACAGGTAGATAATAGGAAACAGGGAAATAAATATTTTGCAAACAGGAAAGGAACTGAGAGATGGAGGGAAGGGTGATGGAAATAAAGAGGAAGTAAAAAGAATTCTTTTAGACACCATGACAAAGATAATGAGCACTACAGACATATATTAAGAAACATTTTTAAAATTACTAAAAATAAGAAAACTATAATACCTAAAAATATTTAATTCTTAAAATTTTAATCAAGCACATATAAGTACACAAGTCATGTCAACTGTACACTTTTAACAAATATTTTGTGAAGGTTTTCTTAGGAGGGCTTTCTGGTGAGGCCATAGGAAAGTCAGTCTTGTCTACCTTAACCTATGAACACTGGCACTGCTAGATTCCTGTACTAAGGAAAAAATTAGTCATAAAAAACTGTGAGGGTACAAAAGAGAAAACTTGCCAAGCATGGAGACAAACCAGAACATGTCACACAAGTATGGTTCAATGGTTAAGTTCTTGAACTGTTTTAAAGTGCCAGATGGTCCAGAATCCACCCCCAGATCTTACAAGGCCATGTGCTATAGTGTGCCAGGAAAAGAAAAAGAACAGAATGTAAAGAACAGAATAAGAGTGAAAGCAACATAGACTGCAGAGAAAGATGAAAACTACACACAAACTGAAGTATTTCACTCTTCAAGCTCACAACTTTAATAGCAATTTTAGAGTGATAAGTAAACTGACAAACTTCAGTGGTCTTTGCAACCAAATTAAGTATGTCCACTTTAATTTCTTCAAAACAGTAGATCTGAAGTTACTGCTTCTGAGTTAATTATTATTGTGTATACAATTCAAAATCTTAATATAAACTTAAAAAAATCACTCAGGTTTGGTTTCAAAGCTCAAAGGAATACATAATAAAAGAACTCAGTATGCGGGTGTGGTGGCACACGCCTATAATCCCAGTACTGGGGAGGCTGAAGCAGAAGGATCATTGCAGGTTCCAGACCAGCCTGGGCTACAAAATGAGCTCAAGGCCAGGCTCAACTGCATACCAAGACTCTGTCTCAAAAAGACAAAAAAAGAAGAATTTAGTTACACAGTAAGTACCACATATAACTATAGAAAAGAATTCATTAAAAAACAAAAGAATTCATGAAATTATATGTCAGGGCTTATTTGCAATAGTATTAAATTAACATATATAAATAAAATGTCTATACACATAAAAGCTTAAGTAAACTATGTAGCACTCAATGACTATATTCTAAAGATAAGAAAAAGATGCCTAGCTGAGCATGCTTGTATCCCAGCACTCAGGAGGGACTGAAGCAGAGGACTGCCTGAGTCCCCAGCCAGGTGGACTGCACAGTGAGTTTAAGCAGGGCCTGCATGACACAGCAGCACTCTGGTTTCTCCTGAGATCATGCAACTTCTTTCACCTTTCACTAAACTACACAGCGAGACCCTGTCTTTAAAACAAAATGCCTATGAAGACCACACAGGAATATACCCATAACATTAAGTTAAAAAAAACACAGAATACAAAATTATACATATATATTCATATGTATGTGAATGAGATCACAACCACTTTGAAAAAGTATATATACATATATATGGGAAAAAAGTAAAAAAAATTGTAATTAGTAATCTATCTTGTATTTTTCTGCATATTCCAATTTTTTTTTTTTTTTGGTGGTACTGGGGATCGAACTCAGGACCCTGCGCTTGCTAGGCAGGCGCTTATTCCACTGAGCTATATCCCCAGCCCCCTCCAATTTTTTACTAAGTACAAAATTTTAGAAATGAGAAACATTAGTAAGAATGTATGAGCTGGGCGTGATGGCGCAGGCCTGTAATCACAGTACTTAAGAGACTGAATAGGAGGACTGCCCTGAGTTCCAGGCCAATCTGGCCTACGTAAGTGAGCGCAAGGCCAGCCTGTAGTACATAGTGAGACCCTCAAAAAAAAACAATGTACAAAATCAGCACATAAGTCTCAACAATAATAAAAACAATTTCACTTACTGAATTTCTTCTATATACCAACAATATACAGTCAGCCCTTGGTATCTCTGAGGGATTGAGTCTAAAATGCCCTGGAGATTTCAAAACACACAGCTGGCCAGGCATAGTGGCACACATCTGTAATTCCAGCACTTAGAAGGCTGTGGCAGGAGGACTGTTGCAAATTCAAGACCAACCTGTGCTACAAAGTGAGCTCAGGGCAGCCTTAACTGCATAGCGAGACCTTGTCTCAAAAAGACCAAAAAACGGGGACTGGGGATATGGCTCAGCAGCTAAGCACAAGGTCCTGAGTTCAATTCCCGATACCAAAAAAAAAAAAAAAAAAAGCTCTCTAGTCCATTTACAAAGTGGCGGTATTTGCATAAAACCTGTGCACAATCTCACATACCCTTTAAATCACTTGTAGGTCACTTACGGTGCCTAATACAATGTAAATGCTACGCAAGCAGCTGTTATACTGTATTATTTAGGGAATAATGACCAGGAAAACTATCTGTACATGCTCAGGACAGTTGCATTTTTTTCAAATATTTTCAATTCACAGTTAGTTGAATCTATGGATGCAGAAACCACAAGATATGCAGAGTCGACCGTATACACATGACACACAGGAAATGGAAATTTGGAGAATTTAAGTAACTCTGTCATCACCCCTACATAGCACGAGTGACAAAGCCCAGAATTCAAATCCAGGTCTGTCTTAGCATAAAGTCCAATGTCCTTCTCATTATTTAAAATGTCTGTTTCTCCCCTTGAGAGATTAAAGGCCATTTCAGGTAAGTGCCCCAGTCCTACTCACTTGGTATGTCCAAGCCAACCACAGCAGTGACACACAGGAAGCATTCAGTAAATGTCTTATGAAATAAGAGACTCAACCAGCAATTATTTGAAGCACCTTTTAATATATTTTCACCCCAGGTTGGTTGGTAGTTTTTTCTTTCTACCAGAGACTTTCTGGTGTGATAAGTACTACAACAAAGGAGGACAGAAATGAGAAACACTGGGTACTCCGGAAGCATCTAGTTACTATGACGGAACTTTTGATGTAATTTACTCATAATTTTTAAATTATTCTACAGTATCCAAAGTTGCTAATATATGCCATTTTAAACCCTTGGTATTAAAGTGAACATTGCATAAAAATTAACTTGGTAACTAACTAAAATTACCAATTAAACTAAGATATTCTGACTTCAAAGCCCAAGATCTGGGCCAGCGTGGTGGCACATGCCTGTAATCCCAGCACTTGGGAAGCTGAGGCAGGAAGATCATTGTGAGTCCAAGGCCAAACTGAACTACATATCAAGACTCTGTCCATCTGTCTCTGTCTGTCTCAAGTCTCTGTCTCTGTCTCTCTCTCACACACACAAAACCCAAGATCTACCATTATTTTATGCTAAATCTCAAAAATGTTCGTATCTGGAGCATCACAAATCTTTTGAACTCATAATTCCAGGCTCTACTTAATGAAATAGTCTGTAGATGAACCTAAACAAGCTTAGACTTCAGCAATAAATTCCTAGAGGTTGCAAAACGTAAAAACTACCTTATTTGTCTACAAAAACACTCTACTATATAGTAACTTGGTTTAACAATCACTTTCTATAGATGTGGCCTATATAATGATAAGTTGATTTTCCCATAAGATGCTACAGCCTAGAACATATGTTGGTTTATTAACAAGAACTGGTACTATAACAATCAGTTCTGCCAGAGTCACTCTAACCTTAAAAATATAGCCTCAAGCAAGGCACAGTGGCATATGCCTGTAATTCCAGCTATTCAGGAGGTTGAGGCAGGAAGATCACAAGGTAGAGGGCAGCCTAGCAACTCAGTAAACCCTCTTTCAAAATAAAATTCTAAAAGGGCTCAGTTCAATTTGCCAATACTAAAAAAAAAAAGACTGAAGCCAGGCATGGTAACACATGCTGGTAGTCTCAGCTACTAAGTAGGCTGAGGCACAGAAGATAGCTTAACCTCAGAAATTCAAGATGACCAGCCTGGGGAACACAGCAAGACCCTGTCAAAATAAGATGTAAAGATGCATTCAGTTTAGATCTGAGTTGTTAAAAGACTACCTACATTATAACCCTAGCTCTACCACTTAGCAGTATGATCTTGAACAAGTTATTCAGTGCTTCTACTTTCTCTTTTTGTAAAATGGGGTAATAAGGATTACCAGGATATCAAATTGTAAAGATTTTTGAACGTTTCACCAGATTGTAAGGGTTGATAAAAACAGTGCTTGACACATCAAAAGCACTCAGTAAGTATATTATCCTAATACTGGTCTCTCTCATGCCCCCCAACACACACACTATACCCCTCTGGAAATAGTTGCCCTTACATCACAATAGAAGAATGCAGTATCACTTAAATGTTCATTATCATCCCTAAATTTGACTAAAACATTGCCAGTAACTACTTACAGGAAGCAGTATGGCAAATGTGCCTGGAGAACAGATGTGCCAGGATTCCTATACAATACTACCATGGATAAGCATATAGAAGATTCGTTCCTACTTGCAGAAAAGCTGTAAAGATGAAGTGAGCCAGGGATGATAGGGCACATCTGTAATCTCAGCAATTGGCAAACTGGGACGGGAGGATCTTGAGTTCAAGCACTGTCTGGGCTACACAGAGCAACCCGATTTCAAAAACTAGAAGGTTAAATAAAGCAATGTACATAACTTATACTACTTTTTTCATTCATCAATTTACTTTATAATCCCAACATTCCTAACTAGTCTCACTAATTTGTTTCTACTACACAAATGAGGGAGCCTAAGAGGGTTAAGCAATGTGCCCAAGATCAGACAGCCACTCAGGGCAGAATAGTGATGGCTCTTACAGATATACTATTCCTCTTCTGTTCATGATGTTTTTAAAAAGCTGGGGGTGTAGCTCAGTGGTAAACTGCTTGCCTAGCATGTATGAGGCCTTAGGGTCAATCCCCATCAGGGCAGGGAAAAAAAAAATGTGGTAAAAGCCATAAAAGTCTAAATTTAAATACATAAAACTGAAGTATTTATATATAATCCAAAAAGGCCACCAAAACAAAACTTTTGTTGTTTTTGCTTTTTGTCTTTTTGAGGCAGGGTCTCACTATGCAGTTCAGGCTGGCCTTGAGCTCATTTTGTAACCCAGGCTTGTCTCTAACTGGCAAGGATCCCCCTGCCTCAGCTTCCCAAGTGCTGGGATTACAGGTGTGCATATCTGGCTTATAAAAAAATTTTTTTTTTCTATTTTAAGACAAGGTCTCACTATGTACTTCAGGCTATCCTTGAATTCACTATGCAGCCCAGACTGGCCTCAAACTCTAGGCGATCCTTCTGCCTCAGCCTCTCAAGTACTGGGATTACTAGCTTGTGACACCGTTTCCCAAATATACAGAGTTCTTAAAAAGTAGTGAAAAAGATGACCAAAAGCCCAGTAGGAGATTACATAAAAATATTGGTCAGTTTACGAAATGAGAAAATAAAAACGGCTAAAAAAATTAAGTTCAACCTTGCCCACAAGTTTAAAAAATGACAAAACAATAAAATAGCCAAGCAAGGTGGTGCACACCTATAATTGTAGTACTTGGGAGGCTGAAACCTGGGGATGGCTTTGAGTTTGAGGCCAGTCTGGGCTACATAGTGAGTCCACACCAGCCTGAACTAAATGGTGAGAACTTCTCTCAAAAAAAAAAAAAAAAAGAATCAGACTGATTACCAAAAAATTTGCTAATAAAAAAATTAGGTAATATATATGTTGATGAAGATATGAAAGAAACGGCACTCCCAAACATTTCTCAATACAAATTAGCAACACTTGAATTTTTCCTTTAACCTAATAATTACACCCACTAGAAACTAATACACATACACACAGGCACAAACACATGTAAAACAATATTCACTACAGGGGCCAGGGATTTAGCTCAGCGGTGCAGTGCCTGCCTAGTAAGAATGAAGTTCCGAGTTCAATTCCCAGCACCAAAAAAGATTAAAAACACTGTAAATGTCCATTTTGAACTAACTAGTTAAATAAAGTGCACATACATACAGGAATCCTCTGAATTTTTTTTTTTTTAATAATGAGGAAGCCAGGCATGGTGGCACACACCTGTAATCCCAGTACTTAGGAGGCTGAGGCAGGAGTATCATTCTGAGTTCAATGCCACCCTAAGCTATATACTGAGTTTAAGGCTGGCCTGAACTATGTAACAAGACCCTGTCTCAAAAATAAATAAATAAAAATAGTAATAATAAGAAAGATCCATATGTGCTAACACAAAAAAACCACCTAGATCAAGTAAGCCAAAAAATATTGAGGTAAACTGTAAAACAATAAGATATTTACTCAAAAGAAAAAATAAAAATACAATTACAGAAAATATATGAAACTGGCAAGAATGGCTGGCTGCTTCTGGGAAAGGGCATGAAGCCCTGGAGAAGCCTGACTTTTCACTGGTAGTGTTTGATTTTTTAAACATAGATTCACGCTTGCTGTTTTATTTCTGACTATAAAACTTAAGTTGCAAATTCTGAGCCTCCATATCCTCCAGTATGAAAGAATGATAATAACAACCTAGTTCACTGGTCATCATAAAGATCAAATGGAAGATCATAACATGTTTTGTAAATTATAAAGCAGCACACAAAGTTACAAATTATTCTTCTAACTGAATCCTCCAAATGAATTACAGTAATTATTATTCCTCTGATCATTTCTCTAAACTCAATGAGGAGAATGTTTAAAGTAAAATCTAGATGCAGACTCAATCTTGGAATACAGTTTTACTTTCATAGTTATTTGTCTTGATTTAAAATGAGTGAATTTTCAGCTGGGCATGGTGGTGCACACCTGTAAACCCAGCACTCTAATGGGCTAAGGCAAGAGGATCACAAGTTTGAGCCCTGCACAGGCAAGTTAGCCACAGAGAAACCTAGTCTCAAAATTAAAAAAGGATATGGGGATATAGTACAATGCAAAAGTCCTGGGTTCAATTCTGCAATACCGTTAAAAAAAAAAAAAAGTAGCCAGGCAAGGTATGGCACGCCTGTAATCCCAGCACTCTTGGAAGGTGAGGCAAAAGGGTCACCATGAGTTAAAAATAGCGTAAATGTCCATTTTGAGCTGACTAGCTAACTAAACACCCTGAGTTTTAAAAAAATAAACCAGCCTAGTCTACACAGTGAGACTTTGTCTCAAAAGAAAAAGTAAATTCTCAAAAACGTTGCCCTATAAACACGCTAAATCAGTTGGCTACCGAACGAATACATGCTCACTGTTAAAAACAAGGGAAATAAAAACTATAACCATTGTATTACAAAGTGTTAGTGTTTTCCTTTTCTCTTCCAGTATTCTATGCGCGGTTAGCAGGTTAGATCACTTGTCTAAACAATAATTTTCTACTTTAATACAGCATTCCTTAGACTATTAAAAGCTTCTAGTAAACATAAATTTAATAAAGGACTATCTTATTGATGAAGGCACAAGTGCTTTAAAGTGAAGTTCCGGCATACAGGTTTGCCTAATAAATTCTGCCTTCTTGTTTACTATTATTCTCTACAAGTTCCCCAACTGACTAGATCCATCAAGCCATTTTCCTGCACTCTGGTTTTCAGGGTTGCAATTTTATCAATTCCAAAACTTACCCCCCAAAAATATATGAAGTGTTCTTATGTTACACTGAAAAGCACATAAAACACCCTACACTAGTGGTGGTGAACCGCAGAGGGCTACTGTAGCACTGAAATTTCTAAAAGGTTCACCATCACTGTCCCAGACTAAGACCTTAAAATTAGACTGGTAGAGACAGCAGAAATTCAGAACTATATCTGTTGCTAAGATGTTCGATCTTTTTCTACTACATGTCAGTTACTAGCATTCTGTCTGCAGAATGAATGACAACAATGGCATGCACTCTCACATCATTCCTGGGAGACTACTGGACAAACCCAACTGTTCCTCATTAATTTTAACCACAGCAACCCCTCCCAAGTGCTGAACATTCCAATCCATTTTTTAGAATGATTAGGTATCTCTCAGGGATGCAGAGATTCCTTTAGTTTACTAGAGTATAGTTAAAGGCAAAAGAGAAAAACTTCATTAATGTGCTTTACCAATAGTAGGAATTAAAATATCTGTCATGTTGGATGAAACATTCCTTTTCTACAAACATGATGTACTTGTCAAACTCTGCCCTATATTTACTGTCAAAATTGTACCACAAGGGCCAGGAATATAGCTCAGCAGTACAAGCATCTGCAAGGTCCTGAGTTCGATTGCCAATACCAAAAAAATAAAAAAAAATTGGATCACTAATGTGATGTTTACTGGCACATACTATGTATTTTTTTTATTTTAAAGAGAAAAAAATAAAAAAAGGAAGGTAACAATTGATAATACATTGCATATTGTTATCTTTAAATTAGTTACTCAGAGTACAAGATATCAGCATTTAATTGTCCAAACAATATCAGCACAAACCTTTCTTTTCAATGAACTATGAGAAATTAGTAGTATAACTATCGTATCTCTTATATAATTTTTTTCTTTTCCTTTTCATTTCCCCATCCTAGTTTCTCTTTTGAAGTTTCTTCCCATTTTACTGTGTCTATTGTACATTTTGGATTTTACTCTTTCAGCTTCTCACACTAGACAGACAATACAGTGTTTACACATGTGTGTCTGGTTTATTTTGCTTGAGTATGGTCTCCAGTTGTATCCATTTACCTATAAGACTCTCCAGTTTATCCTTCTTTATGGCTGACTAGTACTCCATTATATAAAAAAACATCTTTTTTATCCATTCCTCAGTTGATGGGCATTTAGGCTGTTTCCAAGATCTAGCAATTACAAGTTGTGCTGCCATAAACATGGGTGCACATATACCACTGTGGTATGATGTTTTTGATTCATCTGGGAAGTTGAACAGCAAGGGAATAGATGGATCAAATGGGAGCTCCAATCTAGTTTTTTGAGGATTTTCCACATTGATTTCTACAGCAGTTGCACCAGTCTAGACTCCCACCAACAGTAGAGATGGGGTCCTTTTTCCCCAAAGCTCCTTCAGCATTTGTTATTGGTTGATTTCCTGATAACTGCCATTCTTACCACGGTGAGATGCAATTTCAGCGGGTTTTTTGGGGGTTTTTTTTGTTTTGTTTGTTTTTGTTTTGTTTTGCCAGGGTCTCTCTATGCAGTTTAGGCTGGCTTTGAGATCACTTTGTAGCCCAGGCTAGCCTCGAACTCACAATGATCCTCCCGCCTCAGCCTCCCAAATGCTGGGATTCAAGGAGTGGTGGCACACGCCTGGTTTCAGCGTTTAGTTTGCATCTTCAAATGATCAGTGATGTTGCAACATTTTTTCCTGTATTTATTTGCTGTTTGTACTTCATCTGAGAGGTGTGTATTCATCCCACATGCCCATTTTTTATTGGGTCTTCAAATTTGGGAGGTCTGACTTTTTTTGAGTTCTTTATGTTCTCAATTGTAATCCTTTGAATGAGGAACAGCTGGCAAACATTTTTTCCCACGTCTCTTCACTCTGTTGGTGGCTTCTCTTGCTATGCAAAAGCTTTCTGATGAGATCCCAGTTGTTAGCTCAGTGTGACCAGGGTCTTACTCATAGTCTTTGCCCACACCAGTGTCTTCAACAGTTTTACCTATCCTATCTTCCAGCAGATTTAATGTTTGTTTTAATATTTAGATGTCTGATCCATTTTGAATTTAGTTTAGTGCTGGGTATGGTGGCATATACCTGTAATTCCAGCACTGGAGAGGCTGAAGCAGGAGAATTGTTGCGAGTTCAAGGCCAGCCTGGTCTACAAAGTGAGCCAGAAGGCAACCTGAACTACACAGAAAGACCCTGTCCCAAAAACACGAAAGAAAAGAAAACAAAAGAAGACGTAGTGCACATTGAAAGATACGGGTCCAATTTTAATCTTCAGCATGGGCAGCTAGATTTTTCAGCACCATTTATTAAAGAGGCTTTCTTTCTTCTAGTGAATGTGTATCTTTTAATGAAACTAAAAATAAACACTAGAGAGCTGGGAATATAGCTCAGTGGCATAAGCGCCTGCCTGGCAAGTGCAAGGTCCTGAGTTCGATTCCCAATACCAAATAAATAAATAAATAAACACTAGAAAGTGAAATTATAAGAGACATCTTCTTCCTCTTTCTAAATTTTAATGCATTTTACCACTTCTAAAATTATTTGTTAAAGTATTAAAAGGAAAAAGCATTCTTACTAGTTATTATTTTCAGATCATCTGCTAGGATTTTTTAAAAATTAAGACCCAATTTAAAAGCTTCATTTATTATTAGAAAAATAATCCTGGACTGGGAGTCTAACTCAGTGGTAGAATGCTTGTCTAGCATATTCAAAGCCCTGTGTTGGATCCCCACCACTACTTAGAAAAAAAAATAATTCTTGTTGCACTAAAACAAGAAAACTTTGGTATAAATCTGAACTGCCAAAAGATCATCTAAAACACTCATACTATATTTCGATAAAATAAATCCTCTATCATAAACAAGAACACTAACTAACATCATACACAAAATTTTATTCAGATACCATTAAAGACACTGGAGATTCCAAAGCAAAAGACAGGGCTTCCTTCCTCCAGATTTCAGGCAATAGATCATATACAAAAAGAAGAATAAAAATACATGAACACTGGACATGCCACACATTCATTACACAGGGAAGTATATTAAAAGGCAGGTTTTAGTACTACAGATCTTAGTTCAAGTCTTAAATCTACCATTCACTAGCACACATAAATTACTCCCTCCCCTTTCTCTATGTAAAATGGATTGTTAGATTAAGTGATGTAAAATTCCTGGCAAACAGTAACAAGCAAAGAGAAGCTAACAGTAATGTTATTATTAGGAATACAGACATTAGAAGAAAAGAGCAATTGGAAAAGTTTCAAAAAGAAAGTACTTTTTGTAATCTACTTTCTTTTTTTTTTGTTATTGGGTACTTTCTGTAACCACCAAAAGCAAAAATCAAAATCTTTCTCACTCAAGTTTCACTTATCAACTAGAATAAAATATAGCTTCTACAGAAGACAAATGAAATTAGAAAACACTAAGGATGTACAGCTCTAACATGCCTTGTGAAAGCTACCAATCTTATGATACAATGTAGAAAACAGCCATGTTAGAATTGGAAAAGTCTTTCAACCAGCTAACTGAAGCTCTCCTATGAGAAGTTTCCAATAGGTAAGAATTAACTGTATATTTATCAATATGTAGAATAATTCCTAGCACATGATGACTACACACCAAGTATTAGTTGAATGAATTTTAAAGTTAAAAAAAAACTGAGACTTAACGCTCTACAGTTAGCTGCTGGCAAAGCTGGGGCTGGAACTTTCACTGATCTAGTGCCCTGTCATCACCAGAGGCTAAAATAGGACCAAACATTTATGACAGGGGCTGTGTGATAGGTTTTCAAAGACAAAGGAAAAGCATAAACTAAAAATTTTCCCCAAAATCTGTCTTTTTTTTTTTTTTTTGAGACTGTGCCTTGGAGCTGGGGATATAGCTCAGTGGAATAAGCGCCTGCCTAGCAAGCGCAGGGTCCTGAGTTCAATCCCCAGTACCACCAAAAAAAAAAAAGAAAAAGAAAAACAGAGACTGTGCCTTGCTATGTAGTGCACGCTGACCTTAAACTCACTATGTAGCCCAGGCTGGCCTCAAACTCAAGTGATCCGCCTACCTTAGCCTCCTAATACAGGTATGTACCACTACACCCGGCTGACACCTTGATTTTATTTAACTGATAAAGGCAAAGCACAAAATTATTATGACAATCCCAGCCCAATGTCTTGCACATAATAAATTTCTTTACAATATTTGTGAATGAACCTACTCCCCAAATCATTGCATGACCAGAGGCAGAAACTGACTCCGGCATCTGTTTAATCTTCCTAAGTGTTACAGCACCCTTTAGAATTTTCAGTAACCCACGCAACAGTCATTAACACTTTCTTTAAGATAGACAGTGAGAGAAATATGAATTACAAGATTCTCCTTGCCCAGGAGGTGACACCCACCTGTATCCCACTTACTTAGGAGGCTGAGGGCAAGACCACCTGAGCCCAAGAATTAGAAAACAGCATAGGTACACGCAGACCACTCCTGTCACACCCTGCAACCTTCACTGTCCCTTAAAACGTCCCCCACCTGAGTAAGCCCCTGTCTCTTGTGTGTGTTGGGGGAGTGATGAAGATAAACAGGTGACAAACACATCAGAACAGTAACAAATGCAAAGCCAGGCTGCACTGTTACCTGACTTCACTGGGTTCAAGCAATTAAAAAAAAAAAAAAAAACTAAAATTAATTTTTAGAAACTAAAAATTTTTCTTGAGACAAGGTCTTGCTATGTAGTTCAAGGCGGCCTTGAACACACTTTGTAATCCAGTCTGGCCTTGAATTCATAGCGATTCTCCTGCCTCAGCCTACCAAATGCTGGGATTACAGGCATGCACCACCACACTCAACTAAAATTAAATTTAAAACCTACAAATTTGCCAAGTTTCAAAATAAGAAAGCATATTAGGATAACAACTGGGAAAGTCATCTTTTCCTATGCCTTCACAATATAATCTTATTGAGGCAGGCATGGTGACCCACCCTTGTAATCCCAGAACTCAGGAGGCTAAAACAGGAGGACCCTTTCAAGTTCGAGGCCAGCCTGAGCTACAAAGGGAATTCAAGACCAGCCTGAATTGCACAGTGAGACCCTGCCTCAAAAAGACAAAAAAAAAAAGAAAAAGTAGATATAATCTTATTGTGTCTTCCATGTCTTGAAAGTATTTGATATTGACTTATTTGAAACATCAACCCAGTATAAATTAACCACTGATATACATGTTAATACCTAAGAGGCCACAAGAACATATATGTGAATGATTTTAGTGATTATAAAACTTACAGAGCCTGACGCAAATCTCCAGACATGAATGACAGTAAAGAGAAACTAAAAACACGGTATTACCAGGGAGAAAACAAAGTATGGACACAGAACGATGAGGCAATTCTATGAAAGTCTAAAAAAAAAAAAAAACTTCAAGAGGAGAAAACTTGCCAGAATTAGTCAACAGGGCCAGAAAATAACAGCCTGGCAACAGAGATCTTGTTTTAAAGTAAGACTCACAGAAAGTCAACACTCAAAAGTCCATACTTCCAGTACTCAAACTTGAGTTTCAGAAGGGCCCTGCTAAACAGTCATGACCACGGCTGAGCCCCGTTAGGTGCTGGTTAACCAACAGGGTAACAGCAAATAAACTGGAAATAGAGTTCACTTATGAGAACAATTCCTGCTTTTTTTTTTTTTTTTTAGAGACGGTGTAGCTCTGTAGTTCAGGCTGGCTTCAAACTCACAGAGATCCTCCTGCCTCAGTCTTCCCAGTACTCATTTTATCTGCGGCACGCACATATAGAAGTAAAACACATATGCATATATATGCATGTGTCTTTTTCCTCATCTCCATCCTGGTTCCTGGGGAGAAGACTTCTTTTCGCTCTATCCTAGAATGCCTAAAGTCTCTTGACCCTAACACAGCAGTCTTCTGCCCAATGATATCCTTTACCGCAATGTTAAATCCTCAGAAGTTAGGACAAATCTAGGCGAAGAAGACAAGATGGCAGGAAGATGCCACAAGGCAGCCACGCAGGGTTGGGTGGGCCTAGGCCAGAAAGCACAACGCCTGCAGCTCTAGAGGGGAGAAGCAGAGCAGTGGAGGTTGGGGTGAGTTTTGATCAGAGGAGCTAGAAGAGACTGGCAGGTGTCTGACACCTCATACTGGACATCATGCGAAGATTAAAAAAACAAACAAACAAACAAACAAAAAACAGAAAAGTAGGTACTAGGGTCCCCCAGTGAAGGAGGTTTAGAGGTTTTCTACTTACTAAACAACTGGGCTCTGAAGGAAGCAAAAAAAGTTAAGAGGAAAGACCTGGAAAATAGGTTTCAGTGACGATTTTCCCAGGACGAGGTGACCGCCCTTGTTCCCTCCGCCACGCCCGGCAGAACCGCCACACCTGCTCGGGAATGAGCCCCCGCCACCCCTCGGACGGCGACGGGACAAGTGGGCGTCCCGCCGCCGGATGGAAGTGAAAGCAGACTTCGGTGGGAAAGGTCCGAGCCCGAATCGAGAAGTGAACCCGAAGTTAACTTGGTCGGGAGGGGAGGGGCCGCGCGCCGAGCCCAGGAAGCGGCACCGAGCAGGTGGGACGCGGGTGCTCGCGCGGCGAGGGGCCTCCGCGGGACCCGGGAGCGCAGGGCGCTGCAGGGGCAGGCTGGCTGCTGGGGCTCCGCTCGGGACGGCGACTCTGCCGGGACGCCAGCCTCGGCGAGGCGGGGACGGGGATGAGCCGCGCGAGCTCCGCGGGAGCGCACCTGGCGGCGGGGGCCGGCGCGGAAACTTCCCGGGTGGGCGCGGGCGGGCGGGGCGGCGCGGCCGGGCAGCGGCCGAGCACGGCGGGGACACAGTTCGCGGGGCCGGGGCGCGGCCGCGGCGGGTCGCCCGGTACGGCGCCCTCCTCCTCCTCCTCGGTCACGCGCACCCCGGCCGCCCGCCGCCCGCCAGGAGCCGCCCGGGCCGCGGCGCCGAGCCGGTGGGGGAGGGGAGGGGCGCCGGGCAGCCGCCCCGCGCGCCGGCGGGCGGCGTTACCTGAGTCAGGGAGAGCTGGGCTGCCGCGGCCATGGTGTTTCCATCCTGCACGGGAGGGGAAGGAAGGACGGGCGGGAGGGCGGACAGGGGCTCGGGGCGGGGAGGAGGCGGAGGGAGCGGCCGTAGGCGAGGCGCGGGCGGGCGGCCGGCGGCGGGCGGGCGGCTCCCCGAACTTCGACAACTTCCCTCCTCGCGCGCGCCCCGCCCCGCCGGCCCCGCCTGGCCCCGCCCCCGGCCCAGGCAGGCCGCAGTGACCGGCAAACCCTGGCGCCGGATTCCGCGCCGCGGGAGTGGGACCCGCCCCGGAGCCCGCGGGGAAACCGGCGTGGATGAGAGGTGACACCGGACGGGCCGCGAAGCAGGTTGTCGTGTCCTGTCCCTGCTTAAAAGTTGCGTCGTTTACTTATACCTGCTCTGCGCTTCCGATTCTGAAGACTGAGGGAACTTATATGTGTGAGGATTAAACGGAGATGATGCTGAAGATTAATAGTGCTTCATATACTCCAGGCTCTGTACCAGACGCTTTATTTTAGGTTTCTATGAATGACCGAATGGAAAGAGAAATAAGCTATAAAAATGCGGAAATTGAAACAAAATAACTATCTCACCTAACCTCATAGAGCTGATTAGATAACTGGATTAGTATCCCAGTACTAATTTGGTTCCAAACTCTTTCCACCTTATTATAGTGAAAAACAAAGCTTTTAAATCATTTCCTTTCAGATCCAAAGTCTACTTAGGACGAATAAGGAATATTGTCTTTACCCGATGTGTACCATGTTTGCATTGTTCAGTAACAGCACTGGGTATGGCTGGGGTGTGGCTCGGTGGTAGGATTGTGTGCACAGATGCTGGGTTGGATCCCCAACACGAAACAAAATAAAACAGAATGAACACTGGGGCCTGTTCTGGTTCCTGCAGCACTGCTAACTTCCCCCTTAGTCCACCTAGCAAGTTCCTCCAGAGCTAATGCAAGTTACCATCTTCTTTGCAAAGTCTCTTCTCTCCTCTTGTCTTGGTTACTTTTTTCTTGTTGCTGAGACAAAATACCCAATGCCCGAAGTTAAGGAAGGAAAGGTTTATTTGGCTTACAGTTTGTGGAGGTTTCAGTCCATACTTGGCTGGTTCAGAGGCAGAGTGGCACATGGCAGAGGGCAAACTATTCATGGCAGCAGCACAAACCGGAAACCACAAGAACGAAAGGGGAGAATGGCTGCAAGCAGCCTCTCTCCTTCCCTTACATTGTAAACAGCCTACCCCCACCCAGGGAGCGTGTAGCTCACAGTCTCCATGCCCTCTTCTTCTACAGGCTCAGGATGTGTACAAAGTAAGCACCTTGGCTTCTTGCTGAGTCACTCAGCCAAACCTCTAGATTCCCGAAGTTGACACAATGTATCAACCATAGCATTCCACCTCTTGTCAACTTGGCAACCAGACACATTTCTTTAAACCAGTTTCCAGATACAAAGACATATTACATTAGAATCATAACATTTTGCCCCTGTACAAATGAAAATTAAACATTTGAAGGCACAAAATAAACATGAGCATTCCAAAAGACACCAACAGGGGAATATAAAGCATTGGGACCAAAGCAAGTCCAAAATCCAGCAGGGCTAACATTGTGTCTTGTAATTCCACATCCAGCATCTAAAGCAACATGTTGTACATTGTGAGCTCCAAAGGGCTTGCATGAGTCCACCCCTATGGCACTTCTGGTGGTTACAGCCTCCATGGCTTCTCTCTTAGGCCTGCTTTGCTGCCTCCTTGCAGCTTTCCTCAGATGATCCACATTCCCGGCTTTTCTAAACTTCTGAGGTCTCCAGGGCACCTTCTGCTTCATATTCACAGCCTCACATATTGCCCTCTCAGGGGCATATTGCCTGGCCTCCCAGGCCTTCTGAAATCTGGGTGGAAGCCTCTTTAATCTCATAACTCTTTTTTTTTTTTCCTGCGGTACTGGGGATCGAACTCAGGACCCTAAGCAGGCGCTTATTCCACTGAGCTATATCCCCAGCCCAACCTCATAACTCTTGTATTCTCCACACACCCAAAACCAGGGCCACATGGATGCCAAGGTCGGCTACCACCTGGAGTAGTAGTCAAACTTTCCTCTCTCTTGGCCATAGGGGTCGAGTGCCTGGATCGCTGGGCAGACTGAATCCAATTCTGAGGAACAAATTCTGTATGCTGCCGCCTTTCTGGAACCTGGTGCAGCTGATGGCGCCATTCTGGAACATGGTGCTCTGTGGCTTGCTTCTCCAGGCAAGGTCTCTCACCTTTACAGTTTTGAGGCTGCAAAAGGTGCAGACTTGCTTCTTGTGATGTCCTCAGGCCATCTTTTCCATTTTCTTGCTCCTTCTCAGCAATAGAGATCTCCTCAGCCTTATCTTTGCTGTCAAAAGCTTTACTGGAGCTTCCTTTCTGGCCAAACTCACAACATTTTAAATCATCCTGCTGGGCTCTTTGCTCTTCTCAATATAGATCTGGCTAAAAGCTGCCAACAATAGCCATGCCACTGCCCCAATATTGGACTGCCTTGAAATTTCTTTTGCCAGATTAATCAGTTCGCTGCTGCCCTTAATCTCAGTCTTAGGCAAAGTCTCTGGATACAAGCAAAATATAGACAAACTTTCTGCCAAGCCATAGCATACATCATCTGGAGTCCAACAGCCAATGCAGTCCTTCCCAACAGAAACCTCCGGAGCCTGGTCTTTACTGGCAGGATTTCTATCAGCCTTCTGGTCTTCTGAGCTGACCAGAATCTCCCATACAGAACAGCCGAAGGCTGCAGTGCATCCCTTTCAGGCGACACCTCTGAACCTTTCCAAACTCTTCCTACAAGCCATTTCCAAAGGCTTTTGAACCACATGGTCAGGTATACTCACAGCAATGACCCCACTCTGCTGGTACCAAATTCTGTCTTGGTTACTTTTCTCTCGTTGTTGAGGTAAAATACCTAACACCCAAAATGAAGGAATGAAAGGTTTATTTAGCTTACAGTTTGTGCAGGTTTCAGTCCATACTTGGCTGGTTCTGAGGCAGAGTGGCACATGGCAGAGGACAAACTGTTCATGGCAGCAGAGCACAGCAAAACAACCAGCAAAAGGGGCGAATGGCAGGCAAGCAGCCTCTTTCTCTCCCTTACTTTGTAAACAGCCTACCCCCACCCAGGGGCTGAGTAGCTCTCACACAATCTGCATGCCCTCCAATTCCACAGGCTCAGGGTGTGTACAAAGTAAGCACCCTGGCTTCCTGCTGAATCACTCAGCCAAACTTCTGGACTCCCCAAGTTGACACAACGTATCAACCATAACACCTCCCCAGATCAGAGTTCCACACTCCTTCTTAACTGTTGGTCTCTAGTTTATGAAGTCATCATTCCCCTAATGACTGTTTACATCTGTCTGATGCCTACAGTGAAAGCGCCTCCATGACAAGGAGATATATAATTCTCAGACCCAAGCATAGTATGTGCTCAGAAGGGCCTTAGTTCCTGCCTGTTATTGAACATAGCACATCCTACACTTTCTCATTCTGTTGCCCTCCACTGGAACAGCCAGTTACCTGAAATTCTCCTCTGGGCCAGGCGAGGTGGCGCACGTGTGTAATCCCAGCACTCGGGAGGCTGAGGCAGGAGGATTGTTGTGAGTTCAAGACTAGCCTGGGCTACAAAGTGAGCTCAAGGCCAGCCTGAATTGCAAAGCGAGATCCTGTCTCAAAAAGACAAAAACAAAAAAAAGAAATTCTCATTTTCAAAGACTCAGGTTTTTTATTTATTTATTTGTTTATTTTTGAGGCACAGTTTTATTATGTAGTGCGAGCTGGCCTTGAACTCATTTATGTAGCCCAGGCTGGCCTCAAACTCACAACAATCCTCCTGTCTCAGCCTCCTGAGTACTGGGATGATAGGCATGTGCCACAACACCCTGCTCAACGGCTCAGTTTATATGCCACCTACTTCAAGAAACCTTTTTGTTCGGTTGGTTGAGGGGGTGTTTGTTTTGTTGTTTGTGTGTTGTGTTTTTAGGGATTTGTTGTTGTTGTTTTATTTTGTGGTACCAGGGATTGAAGCCATGACTTGTGCATGGTAGGCAAATGCTCTCGCATCAGGCTACATCTCCAGCCTTTTTAATTTTTAGACAGAAACCCACTTATTTGTCCAGGCTGGCCTCAAATTTAAAAGCCTTCTGTTTGCTGAGTAGCTGGGGTTACAGGCGTGTGCCAAAGTGCTGGTTTTCAAGATGCCTTGTAGGAAATCTGCACCCCATCTCTTACTTGTTCTTGTATGTCTTATATGACTTACTATACCCTGCCTTGTTTTTAGAAGTCAGTTGAGGGTTTGTCTGCACCGCAGTAGACGGTAAAATCCTTGAGGACACATGGCTGATGCCCTCACAATTTAGCCTCCCACACAGGAAGGCTATCATCCAGCCTCAGTATGTGCTTGCCCAGAATTGATCTCCCTTCCTCAGTTGTGGTGGTCCCCACAGCACCAAACTGCGGTGAGAAGTGTAACTCTATCGGGCCCACAACAGCGGCTGTTACCTCAGAAATCTCTGCTTGATATACCGAGAGGGGCGACTGCGCAAGATCCAGGCCGCTCTGGGGCTTAGCCTTTGCCACCACAGGCAAACCACCCCCAGAAATGCCTGTGGGAGCTTTAACTCTGCTCGGATCCCGCAGACAAGGTCCGGCCCTGAAGAGTGAGTGATACCGTCTGATGAGAAACCACCTAGTTAGGAAAGTGTCCCTTTGCACCTTCGCTGTTATCTTTTCCATTCAAGGAAGAGGAGGTAAGGTTTAAAACTATTCCATCTTGGTATATTTATCAGCTCTACCACAACGGATGTCCCTCCTGACGTTTTCTATTTTACATTGTCACATCTGAGTTTTACAACAACACTGAAAGGAAGTCATCATCACACTCACTTCACAAATGAGGTAGCTCAGTGTCACGGGGCTCAGCTGGCTTGCCCAGGGTCACAGGGTAACAGCCAGAACAGTGTGATGTGGTGAAGTGAACAGGGCTCAGACCTCAGAAACACCGGTTTTCCAGTCCTGGTTCTATCGTTTACGAGTTATGTGACCTTAGAGTTGTGAAACAGTGTATGTGAAAGTTGCAGATAGACAAATTAACTTTAAAAAGCAGAAAGTCCTGGAACAAACTGCTTCTGAGAATACCATCTCACTTGCTATTCAAGGAGACTCCTCTAAATCACATGAGATACAAAACATTACCCTTGGATGAAGAAGGTTGAATTCCTGATGATAGTAGAGTTTCCTAGGAAGGTGGCGTGAGGTCGTAAAGAGAATACATGAGGGCCGGAGGTATAGCTCAGTGGTGTAAGTGCTTGCCCGCTAAGCACTAAGGCCCTGAGTTCGATCCCCGGTACCGGAAAAAAAAAAAAAAAGGAACAGATGTTTCCTTCCTTCGTTTAAAAAAAAAAAAAAAGAGAATACATGAGTTACTTCAGGGTGTGACTTCAGGAAAACCGTGGAAGCTATCTGAGCCTCTCTTACTTATGCGATAGAAAACGTTAAGGAAATGTAACTGTTATTGTTATAAGTTTTCTGTAATTTGTTTTGTCAAAAATGACACCTTGGGCCATACATGGTGGTGCACACCTGTCATCTCAGCAGCACTGAGAGAGGATCACTGCAAGTTCAAGGCCAGCCTAGGCTACAAAGTAGTTCAAGGCCAGCTTGAACTGCATAGTGAAACCCTAGCTCAAAAAGAAAAAAAAAAAACAAAAACCATTGTATTTATTTATACAGTACTGCTTTTCGCAGTTTATAAATGTTTTATTTGTAGTGTGAAATATAATTCTTGGTGGCGCCTGTCTGTAGTCCCAGCACTCAGGTGGCTGAGGTTGGAGGATCATTGCAAGTTCGAGGCCAGCCTGGGCTGCAAAGTGAGCACAAGGCCAGCCTGAATTGCATAGCAAGACCCTGTCTCAAAAAGATCAAAAAAATTAAAAATAAGAAATAAATTTTAATATATAGATATATATCCTTGATGTCTAATAGCTACATTGTAAAAGTTTGTTGAGCCAAACACAATCTCATGTGTACCTCTTATATCTTCACTTTAACCCCATTTCACAAATAAGGTCAAAGGAAAAAACAAGTCTATGTTCTGTAAATTTGTTTAAGTAAGGTGGTGCTAAGCTTTGTCTTTTTTTTTTTTTTTTTTTTTGAGACAGGGTCTCACTATGCAGTTCAGGTTGGCCTTGTGCTCACTTTGTAGCCCAGGCTGATCTTGAACTCACAATGATCCTCCTGCCTCAGCCTCCCAAGTGTCAGAATTACAGGCATCCACCACACCTGGCCTTTGTCTTGGTTTTAAAAAAAATCAGCCTCCCCAAGAGGGAAAACTAGCTTAAAAATCACTATATGGACATTTCTTCAGGGCTCCAGAGCACCAGTAATTTATAACGACTTCTTTCTCTGCTCTTTAGTTCTGATTAATAACTTGACAGGCAGTAAGGCATGGGACTAGCCCACGAGGGATAGAATGAGGGGCTAAATTCTGAAAACAGGCTTACAACTTCTGAGACTGGATATTTTTTTTTAAATGACACACCAATGACAATTTGAAAATGTGTCCCAGATCGCATCAAATCACTAGGTCATATGCCAAATCTATTTTAGGAGAGTAAAATGTACCTAGCTGAAGGTCCGTTATGATCTAATTCATTTTAACAAGAATGAACTGCCTAGGGAAGAAAAAACAGACTTACCTGTTTCTTCTAGCGATTTAAAGACTGGGATTTTAAACCTCAAATTCCTCATGTGTACATTAGAGAGAACAGAGTAATAACTACTTTGTAGAAATGGTGTAAAAGTTAGAGCTCACATGGCTTAGGGTGCAGTTCAGTGGTAAAGCATTTGCCTAAGATACATTACATATATTAGGTTCTGCGTTTGATCTCCAGCACCACATACTAACACACACACACACACATACACACACAGATCATGCATAAAAATGCCTGCGATGGCATATGAGAGAACTTGCACTGGACTGGATCGTCAGTAAGGGATAGCTGTATGATAGCATTCTTCAAGGTTACCATTTAACTCTCTACACCTCAGGCTACCCTCCCATTATTAAGTTAGGTTCAGAGATATATTAGTTATAAGAAGATGTGGCCAGGCATGGCGGCACACGCCTGTAATCCTAGCACTGGGGAGGCTGAGCCAGGAGGATTGCTGCGAGTTCAAGGCCAACCTAGGCTACATAGTGAGTTGAAGGCTAGTCTGAATTCATAGTGAGACACTGTCTCAAAAACAAAACAAAACAAAAAAGTATATTCTCATCATGTCATTGGAAAGGAAGACAAGTTCCCTAAGTAGATAAAATTGTATCTGATGACTTAAATCTCAGTACTTACAACCAAGGATTGTTGCTCTCGTGTACATTATTTAATCTTCACAATAAACCTTATAGTTTTTTTATCGGATTTGTAGAAGAAGAATATTGTCCAAACTCACAACGACACTGCTGAGAATTATATGCCTGTCTCCTGATTCAGATCTGCTTCTTTACCAGGCATATTGCTGGCGTCTTGCCGAAATTAACCACCTCTGAGAAGATTTGATAGAGCCAGGATGAGCCGGCAAAGGAGACCTTAAGTCACGGACAGCCCTGTTCTATTCTAACCCCCCCCCCTCGCCAACGTTACCCTCAGAGAAAATCACAACTGCTGTTATTTCTTTGTTTTCCACCTTTTGGGGGGAACTGTCACGTCAGCTCTCTGTGAACATCGCACATCCGTGATGTCAGTGTTTATGAAGTCGAGAAATGCAGAATGACTGATTAATACTGTGGAGGGGGGCAGTCTGAGCAGCTCTCTGAATATACAAAGAACCAGTTTATTTGCATGATGCTTTGAGAAGGGCCTTCCACATAAATGGTGCTAAGCAATGGTAAAAAAAAAAAAAACTGTGCTGCAATTGTAATGGTCATCTGGAGCTCATGCTTCCAAGCTGCTGCTTTCATAAATATAGCCCATCATTGTTCCAGGGCAGAAAGAATATGTGAGCTGTACAATAATAACAATTGTACTACACAAATAACTGTCCCCGTGCCAGGGGCTAAGCCATGAAAAGAACAAGCAGTAAAAGATTTTTAAATGCCACACACACCCAGGGTGTCATAGGACGATTCAAAACTGTCATCATTCTTAATTTTTCAGTGTCGTGGGATACCCTGGAAACGGTCTGAATTTAGAACTTGGAGAACCCAGCTTCACCCCTTTCTGGATGCGCCACCTCTTTGTTTTGTAATTCTGGACAAGTCAATGAACTATACTATGCCTGACCAGGGGTTCTGCCTCTGTCAGCCGAAGCTTCGTCCGTGGCCCACAGGGGATACTGGATAACTGGAGGCACCGGGGGGCAGTTAGGGTGTAAGCAGACTGAGCTCAAAAGTGGAAATCATTTTTGAAGGGTTTTAGTGGTTCGCCAAAGACTGCATAATGGCTTTGTGAATAAAATTTCTTCACGTGTTGGTAATATTTGAGTACTCTAGATTAGGAGAGGGTGTTACATGTAGGCCCCCAAAGTGCAGCTTGACACTTGCCCCATGTCCTTTCTTTCCTCTGTCTTTATGAGGGTCCTGGAATCCACAAGAAGCCCAAAAGAATATGGGGAGGGGAACTGTTTGTGGTCACAGGTCCTTTCATCTGCAGATTTCAAAGCCTTTTCCCCATCAGTACCCACTAGCCCTGCTTAGCACATGTGAATGCTGGCGCATCATCAGATTAAGGAGCTTGCTCAAAATCACAGAGCAAGTCAGAGGATGGGCTACGGCTGAAAGAAAGGCGCCTTGTTTGCCAGCCATGTGCTCTAAAGTAGGGCGCATAAAAGTGGACAGAAGGCTTCAAGAGCTGAGGAGGAAAAGTTCATGGAACCCTCATTCTGTGCTTTAGAATCAGTGTAGTGGCAAGAGCATGGGCTTTGGAGTCAACTGGACCTCAGATCTCAGTGCAGCCCTTCGCTGCGTGCACTGCCTCTGTCAAATCTCAGGGTAAGTCTTTGTTCCCTCCTCTGTAAAACGGGGATATCTTTTCCTCGGAGTTTGGGGAAAACTAAATGACGTAACTGTTGCATGATTGCTGCACACACTATCTAGCGCTTTGCAAGCACTGATAATGTTAGTTCGTGTAGTTGAAGGAGACCAACTCTCTCTCACACACATAGTACCAAGGCTTCCCTCTCTCACACACATAGTACCAAGGCTTCCCTCTCTCACACACATAGTACCAAGGAATCCCTCTCTCACACACCCATAGTACCAAGGCATCCCTCTCTCACACACATGTAGTACCAAGGCATCCCTTTCTCACACACACATAGTACCAAGGCCTCCCTCTCTCTCACACATGTAGTACCAAGGCATCCCTCTCTCTCACACACATAGTAATAAGGCATCCCTCTCTCACACACGTAGTAACAAGGCTTCCCTCTCTCACACACATAGTACCAAGGAATCCCTCTCTCACACACATAGTACCAAGGCTTCCCTCTCTCATACACATACTACCAAGGAATCCCTCTCTCAAACACCCATAGTACCAAGGCATCCCTCTCTCA